>JAKTSB010000061.1:0-107161 GCA_030579975.1 Blastobotrys buckinghamii (nom. inval.)
GTGTTAATTCTAGCAACCTAAACAATTGATTCAATGGCAATCTGTTATTCCGTCAACCAAGCTATCATCAGTAGTTAGGTGATTTAATTGCAAGTTGTCACGTGCAAGTACGAATAATCATAACTAATAGATACTAATTACTTATGGATTTACATGTATATACGAATTAAAGATAGACCTTGCATTATAAGAATTATGTAATATATAATTGAGATGATTTGTACCCGGATACATCGCTAATTTGATTCAAAGTATAGTCAATCTTAATTATGGTTCGGGTCAAATATTAACTTGAATTTTAACAATCTGGAAGATTTACATATATATGTGGCTTCAAATGGAAATTCCCCTGAATACGATCGATGAACCTTAGCTATAGTTATAATGACCTTATCCGTAATAATATATATATAGTTATTAGATTTACGATTGGCTATCTTAAAATTCTGCGGACCTCATGTGGCTGCTCATAAACATATATGGTTGGTGACTTTAGTTAAAATTAATATATATACTTTAACCAATTATAATAAATTCTATAATATATATCCAATTCACTCATAACATTTATCGTATTCAATTATAATCGATTAATGCATGCCTTAACACAAAATTTATAGGTTCAAGTGCTACATCCACTAAACTATTAATTTAGTGCTATAAATATGTCACCGTGGTCTAACATGTAGTGAGATACTGTAGTATCGATTGGATACAACGGTTTAGCTCAATTGTTAACTATCAACCTTGAATCGATCGATCTATCTCTCACACGTGCAACTAACGCTGTGCGGGATCATAACCGTTTTTTGCCAAAACAAGAAAATTTTATAAATTTTTTATTTTCAACCGGAATTAAGAAACAAAAAAGGTCGTTTAATAACGCAGTTTCGGGATGACAAATCCGATAATTAATCACAGAATCACAGTTAAAACTACAGCCGCATCATGGTACACAGGCTTGGATATTCAAGTATTACTAAACAAAATTTTTGCTATGCTTAATAATAATAAACTAATTGCTCTAGTACTAAACCACTTTATTAGTACTAACATCGTGATACTTTTTTTTTTTTTTTTTTTTTTTCAGCATCTCAAAGACAATTTTCTCTCTCTCTCTCTCTCTTTTTTTTACTTCCTCTTTTAATTATAGAATTAGCTGATCTGTTCATTACCATTCAAATCATTACAATAAAAATATCAACACTCCTATTGCATTCAATAGAGAACTCACAAATCATATAGCATAGACAAATAAAGAGAGATGATCATTTATACAGGTAACACATTACGACATCATTTAAAGCCAAACGCTGAAGTATCAGCGACAATTCAGCATGTACTAAAATCATGGAATGAACAAACTGGGAAAAGTTTGGATACAGTCTTATCTAAAGATAATTCAAATACTTTAATACCATCAGCAGAATACTTTAATGGTCATTGTATTGATAATGATGAACAAT
Source organism: Blastobotrys buckinghamii (nom. inval.) (assembly GCA_030579975.1). Classification (NCBI taxonomy): domain Eukaryota; kingdom Fungi; phylum Ascomycota; class Dipodascomycetes; order Dipodascales; family Trichomonascaceae; genus Blastobotrys; species Blastobotrys buckinghamii (nom. inval.). Next base: position 1,467 of record JAKTSB010000061.1, read on the forward strand.
TCGAAAGTGAAATTACTGCCAAAATCTTTCTACCATATAATATCGACGAAGAATCTGCATTAACGGCTATTAATAAATCAATTGAAGCATTTTTAAGTTTAAAAAAATCACAAATCTATAATTTAATTCTATCATTCCAAGGTGTATCTTTTGCACAAGCTGATGAATCTGAATCAAAGATTAGTGATGATATGATTTTTCGTACATGGGAAAAAATGATCAAACAATGTGGTAATAAAGTTGTGAACTTTGGTATTAGTGAATTAAGTTTTACTAGATTGCAAGTTTTATTATCAAAAATTGATAATTACAATAAAATTAATGAAAATAACTTATCATATCCAAATATTGACCATATTAATGCAAGTGATTGCTGTGCATTACCACCAAATTTATTAAAATTAGCAAAAGACAATTCAATCAAATTATTAGCACATCATGATCCACAAGATCTGTTACCACAAAAAGAAATCCAAGAACTTGGTATTAAAGGTGATTGGGATTGGATCATGCGGCTCACTTTGATTGTTAAAGATAGACAAATTCTTTCTGGTAATGAATATTTAATAGACATAAATTAAACTTATTAATTAATTATTTATAAAACATCTGATGCAGCAACATCTACAATAACATTAATCAATGCAACTAAAATTTCAACAGCAATTAAAACAATAACAATAAATTCTAAATATTCCTCATGAGCATGACCTAATTGTTCTTTTAACATTTGTAATAAATCACCAATAACTTCCAACCTAGTATTTAATAATGAAACTCTTTGATTAATTTCTAAATACCCTCTTGTTGCTTGATAAATAGGTTCTAAATGAGGTTCACTCCACATTAATTCTGGACTATCTAAAATAGATCCATGTAAATTAATATTAATTCTTAAAATAAATAATTCACCAATACTTTTCATAATATTTTTTCTATTCATATTGATTTTACCAGTTAATGCAACTTCTTGAGGAAATTCTTGTGTATCTTCAATAGTATTATCTACTAACTCTTCAAATAATGAAATTTTGGCTGATTGTGCAATAGCATGAGATATTGATATTTTAATCATATAATTGTTATTATCTCTTAAAGTAATAAAATCATTATAAATTCTTGGTTGATAGCTTTTTGTAACATAATAATTGAATTCTTCAACTTGAATATCTTCTTCAGCTAATTTTTCACTTTCAAATTTAGCCAATTCTCTTAAAAATCTTTTTTCTTCAAATTCTGTAAAACCCCATAATACAACTACCCCGTATTCAAACATAAAGACATCAGATCGACCACTATAACTAACATCAATTTCACCACCTTCATCATCCAATCTAATCAAATCTTCTTCATTTGGTGGTTGATTATCTCTTTTGTATGAGTAAGGAGTATATAAACATTCATCAAATAATTTTGGTAATGCATTATGATTTTTTCTAGAACTTAAATATTTAGTTAAATCTCTCATTCTATATGACCCTGCTGTACAATACGCTGTAACTCTTGGTAACATTGATCTATGTGCTTTACCCAACCTTTCTGCATCTTTTCTTGCTGGTGGATCAGTGATCCTTGTAACTTGTGAATAAACATCTCTACCACTTTCTTCATCCTCTGGTAATGGTTCATCTGGTAACAATTTCAATTTCTGAGCACTAAAACTTGTTCTTTGAGGTCCTAACCTTGATGGATTAGTAGTAGGCAATGTATCAACTGGTCTCTTTTTTTTGTAATTACTATCAGGGTAATCGGGGCGAGATCTAGAAATATGAGGTTCGGCATGTGAACTATGAGACCGTTGCATTGATGGTCTATGATCGTTACTGTTGTTAGTATTATGATTAATTAATGGAGTGGATTCCATTTTGTTCTCTATGCTAGCGGGTTGTGTTGGGTTAGTTGGTTGTATTAGTCGTCTTTAATAATATTTTTTTAGTGATAATTGAACAAAAGTTTTTTGTACTGCTTTAGCTATGCTTATGATTTATGTATATATAGGGAGAAAGAAAAGTAATAAGGGTACTGTTGATTGTTTGGGTGAATTTGATTGTGAAATTCTTCGAGGGCAGCAAATAAAATATTATAGGGCTGTATACTATAGTAAAGCTGCAGGTTTTTCCGTTACGGAATTCACTTCTAATAAATGCACAAATTTGGAAATAGTTTGACGGGTCAACAAGTCAAAATCTCCGATAACGACCGGCCGTCTATCAATACAACTTTGATACCAAATTGGGATTTCAATTAATTAAAATCATGATCAAAATTTTTATCTTTGAAGCCGCATAAAACGTTGCTGTAGTTACAACCAACTTAAAAAAAAAAAAGGTCGTTTAAAAAAAATTAAACTTGAAATTTTTTTTCCTACGGTTTCAGATGAAATTTTTTTTATCTCTATAGTATATATACAGTAAACATTTTGGTGTATAAGATATATCGCGGTAAGATACACTAATAGTGTAGACAAATTTTTTTTTCCTCTACTACTGGGTATAAAAATTTTTTTTTTCTCTCTTTTTTTTTCTTCTTTTCTTCTTCCCCCCCTCTCCCATTAATAAAAATCTAACTAAATACTCGATAATTATAAACTAACAAAATGAAATACGTTGTCGTTTCTGGTGGTACGTGAAATTTTTTATTTTCAATTCTTGAAATTTTTGAAAAAAAAAAGAGCAATAACTAATAAGTTTTTTTAGGTGTCATTAGTGGGATCGGTAAGGGCGTTATTGCATCTTCAACCGGGCTTTTATTGAAAAGCTATGGTTTAAAAGTTACTTCTATTAAAATTGATCCATATATGAATGTTGATGCTGGTACCATGAGTCCTTTAGAACATGGTGAAGTTTTCACATTGAATGATGGTGGTGAAGTCGATTTAGATTTGGGTAATTATGAGCGATATTTAAATACTAGATTAACTCGTGATCACAATATTACCACTGGTAAAATTTACCAACATGTTATTGAAAAAGAACGAAAAGGTGATTATTTAGGTAAAACTGTTCAAATTGTTCCACATTTAACTAATGCAATTCAAGATTGGATTGAAAAAGTTGCAACTGTTCCAGTTGATGACGATAATGAAACTCCAGATGTTTGCATTATCGAATTAGGTGGTACTGTTGGTGATATTGAAAGTGCACCATTCGTTGAAGCTTTAAGACAATTTCAATTTAGAGTTGGTAAAGAAAATTTTGCATTAATTCATGTTTCTTTAGTTCCAGTTATTCATGGTGAAAAGAAAACTAAACCAACTCAAGCTGCTATTAAAGATTTGAGAAGCTTAGGTTTATCTCCAGATATTATTGCATGCAGATGTGCTGAAGAATTGGGTCAATCAGCTATTGAAAAAATTAGTATGTTTTGTCATGTTGGTCCAAATCAAGTTTTGGGTGTCCATGATGTTAATTCAACTTATCATGTTCCAATTTTATTACAACAACAAAAATTATTAGAATTTTTTGAAGATCGATTTAAATTAAACAATTTAAAACTAAATGAAAATAGAAAATCAAGAGGCTTAGATTTATGGAATAGATGGAGAAAATTGACTGAATCTCATGATAAATCTTTTGATGAAGTTAATATTGCTATTGTTGGTAAATACACAAATTTACAAGATTCATATATTTCAGTTGTTAAAGCTTTAGAGCATTCAGCCTTAAGATGTAATAGAATCTTAAAATTAACTTGGATTGAAGCAACTGATTTAGAAGATAATGAAGATAAATTAAAATTCCATAAAGCTTGGAGTGACTTGTGTAAAGCAGATGGTATTTTAGTACCAGGTGGATTTGGTTTAAGAGGTGTTGAAGGTATGGTTCAAGCAGCCAAATGGGCAAGAGAAAATAAAGTTCCTTATTTAGGTATCTGTTTAGGTTTCCAAGTTGGTACAATTGATTTTGCTAGACATGTTTTGGGTAAAAAAGATTGTAATAGTGAAGAATTCGATAAAGAAAATAAGGAACCATGTATTGTTTTTATGCCAGAAGGTTCAAAAACTCATTTAGGTGGTACAATGAGATTAGGTTTAAGACAAGCACATTTCCAATCTAATAGTACTGATTCAAAATTAAGAAAACTATATGGTGGTGATGAAGTTGTTTGGGAACGACACCGACATCGATATGAAGTTAGTCCAAAGATGGTTAAAGAATTTGAATCAAATGGTATGCCATTTGTTGCTAAAGATGAAACTGGTGAAAGAATGGAAATTTTTGAATTACCAGATCATCCTTATATGGTTGGTACTCAGTATCATCCGGAATATTTATCAAGAGTTTTGCATCCTTCTCAACCTATTTTAGGTTTAGTTGCTGCTGCTTCTAAACAATTAGATGATGTTATTGCTGATTTAAAAAATCAACATCAAGGTGGTGATTTTTAAGAATCATTACTAATTATCAATTAATTTAAATTATTTTTTGTATGTAGAAAAAAAAAATAACAAGTATGTAATTTTATAAACTTATTACTGCTGTATAATGTATTATAGACTAATGAATAAAAAAAAATTGAAAATAGAAACTCTCACTCACTCTCATGCTCAAATTCGTAAGCTGCAATGAACCGAAATCTAGACTACAAGCATCCCAGATAACCATGAAAGGCTACATGTAGTCCTTAAGTAAATTTATTGCTTGGCTCTCGTACAACATAAAAGAGTTATATTATACCAGGCTGCTATTTAATTAGAATTGTAGTTGAAGCATAGTTCAAAATCACAACTATTGTCACTCAGACTGTTCAGAAACCCTTCTTCATAATTTCAATAAATTGAATCGATAATATTTTGAATTACAGCAGATGTATTACGTCTAAATCAACTTTGCAGTATATGAAATATCCCGATATAGAGCTCTTAGACGCGTTTTTAGATACAACATTTCATTGCCTATAAAATGTATCTCGCTTATGTGATCGCGTATATGCCGTACCATTCAAGGCTTAAAACTCAATGTATAAACGTTATATATACTAGTAGCTTGAACATTTGGTCCGAAAGGGCTGGATTCAATGTACAAAGCCTGCTGTGTAAATGAATACTAAATTTTTCAAAAGCAAAACTACATGTATAGATATGTATATATTAAGGTTCCTTAAATTTAGCCCAACCATAGGATAAATAGCAATTGTTATATTAATTGAGTACAGAGCCTTTGCGTGCTTACTGAATACTGTCGAAATCTTCTCTAATACTATTATCTTCAAAAACAAGCTGATATTTGCTTTAAAACCACTTTAAAAAGAGTATATACGGTAAAATGGTTTTAATTATATGTGCAACAACGCCTGCTCAGTCACTACTCGAACTCATTTTTGACTTTCAAAGAATCAAAAATGTGATAGTAATTGTCTTAACATCGCTATAGATATCAAGATGTGGCTTTATGATAAGATGTTTCAATGTACGATGATGGCCTACTTTTTTCACTGTTAACTTCTATATTGGAAAAGCTTGAAGAGAATTGGCTTAATATCCCTATAAGAATATAATCAGATAGACTTAATGTACAAAGCTTGTCTAGTCACTAAATTTTTGCCAAATTATTTTAAAAATTAAATTCATAGACTGTGCTGGGGATTCCTTCAGATCCGTTTCTAATATGATATGATGGATAGATAGCATGTACAAGTTTTACAAACAGACAGACAACACTAGTGTTGCTTGCTTTGTCGCTGAATTGTTTTATTTAAAACCTGATAAGAATTGGCTTGAAAGTTTTCGAAAGTAGTTAAGTACATGGAATGTATTATTATTGTTATTATATATATAATATGTACAGACAGAAGTTGCCCTGTTGCTGGCCATCCAGATATTTTCAAAAATCAAATCCTGCTGAGAATTGGCTTAACACCATTCGAAAAGCGGCCGATAACTACACCTATATACAAACCCTCGCTTGAGCGGTTCTACGTAAACTTGTGTATTGGATTGAATAGCACTATTAATTATTACCTAGAATTTAACCATGGATGCATCCCAATCCATACATCATTTAATATATCCTTGAATCTGTTAAATATATATAGCTGACAATGACATTCATCCTGGTATCATATATATATTATAATTCAGCAGAATATTGTACACGTTATAAATTTATGTTGTACACCATATATATATACCAATTAATCTAGGTATTTTGAGCCGCATGCCTGCAGGTTATGTACCCTTCCGCCGCACGACAGTAATTAATAATAAATTAGATCACTCTTAATTAAAGGGCATTAGACGCGCAAATTCATGTGCTTGTAAATTCTATTACCAAACCTACCAAAATAACAGAATCAATTACTAAATTTTAAAATTTATACAAGCTATTAGTACTTTACAATATTTAGTCCAACTCTGCCAAGTGCATTTAAAACTACAATTAGCTACCTTTCGATATTGCTACATGTGCACATTTGTCAAAGCATTCAAAATATATATATATATATTGTATAAACATATTAAACATTAATAGTAATAATACAACAACACAATTTGGTAGTTTCAAATGGTTACAAGAAAAAGAAAAAGATCTGATTCTTTGAATGACAAGAATATTAAAGCTTATCGACCATGTGAACCAACCTTTGAAGGAATACCACCAGAATTAAGATACATGATATGGAGAGAAATTGTTAATGAGATTATAACTACATGGACTAGAGATACCAACACGGCAATTAATTTAAGATCGCTTCCAATATTTTTTGTTAAAAAACGATGGGGTATAGAACTTTATAGACTAATATTTTGTTCTCCTATTTCAGTTTTACCAGCTTATAACCCAACAAAACCAGTCTTGTATAACCCCGGAGAAGAAGCTTCGATATTAAGTAATAGAAATCTAACGATGGCTGACCAACATTTAACAGTAACTGGAACAGATATCAGATCTATACAGTTAAATAAATTCTCTGTATCAAGCAATGGTGTCTATGACTTAAACAAATTCTTTTTATTAAGACTGGAATATTTAGATTTTATTACAGCCAAGGAATGGATTCATGGCACAGTTTATAAGCATCAGTTGAAGTATTTTATTGATGGACAAAGATTACCAGATCAGTTGGTTGGGTTTGTATTCAGAAAAAACCTTAGATTTCCTAATTTAAAAATTTTAAACATTTCACTGATTTCGATAGATTATAAAAACTGTACCGCTGGAGTTGAGGCACCATTATTAGAAGAATTGGGTATACAATTTTTAGTTTCAGTTGATAGAGAGAAATTAAAAGATAATGCCTACTTTAAAAATAAGTGTAAACATTTGACAGAAAATATTACACGTTTGATTGAATGCTCTAAGAAAGGATTGAAAAAATTAAGGTTATATTCCAAACCATGGTATTTTGAAGATCCCATGTTATCCAATTTATACACAATTCGAACATTTTTCCAATATTTCAAAAACCATAAATTTTTTGAAGAAATTATTGATCTTTCAGTACATCTAGATAGTTGTTTTGATATGGAAGAATTTTATAAATCAGCTAGTGGGATTCTAAGGAAAGACAATATTAAGAATTTACAAATCTATATTAGTACAGTATTTTCAAAAAATACTCAAGTTGATCCTCTACGATCATTTGATGAATCTTATGCTCAACCAATTTTAGAACCTGAAATTTATAGACAGTATTTATTTAATAACATCGAATCATTGACAATAAATCTACCAACAGAAGCCAATTTTCTAACTTATGGTTTAATTACTCGAATATGTGCAACTAATGGCCATTGTAAAAAAATCAGAATTATATTGAACCATTTTGAATCACCTAGACTACTAGTATTTGCAAGACAATTTGTATTAACAGAATCTTGTGTGGAAGAGTTGGAAATTCTATTAGATTGTTATCCATCTAGGTCATTTAAAAAAAAATGGGTGGAAAAAATCTGTGGTGAATTAAATAAGATAACTGATACAAATTTTAATGCTCGGAGGTTACAAAGTATAGTTATTAGACCATTAAGTAAAGATGATGGGTATGATTATTATGTTTGGAGGCCATTTGATAAAGAGAGAAATGGGGCAAATTCTAATGTAAACTATTTTTGGAATTATGAGAAGTGCTACCATATTGATGCGCTGAACAAAAGTTCCGCGGGTCCTAGAACTTGGATGTCTCGATTGAAAAGGTTTGAAATTTGGGTTCCAGGGTACTTTTCTCCCAAAGATCCGTCTGAAGGTGTTTCTGATGGTATTTACATATTTGTTAGGTGGAATGTGCAATATTTAAAGTTAGTTTCCACAAAAATTTTAGATCCTTAGGTTGACCATGATACCATATTGAACTATTAACTGGCTAAATATATATGTAATGTTATAAAAATACGTATTTATAAGAAGTAAGCACGCAATTGGATATTGTACGTATTATGATACTACATACATTTCTACAATTTTATTTACAAAAGTAGTAGAAGTTTGCACATATTTTCAGCTTTTACTTGAGAGTATATCTATATTGAAGAATTATAAATTTCAGGGTATTCTTCAACTATCGCTTCTTATCCACAGATGTAAATAAAATTTTGTAACCATGGCAACAATCACCTTTGTGAGGCTCAAAAATATTCTTTTTAGACGTGAAATAAAATTTTTTTTGGTGTTCAGCCGTACAATCATTTTAGCTATAGATTATCAAAAAAAAAAAAAAAAAAAAAATTTCACAGTATCTTCGCTAAGCGCTGTTGGGAGACGCTGGAACAAACTGAAAACCATAGATAACCAGCTTGAAATAATTTTTTTGCACCTTGATAAATTTTTTTTAATATATTTTATTAAAAAGATAGCTAACTATCAACAACTATTTATAATTATAGACTAACTCATACCCATCACCCTCGAAGTTACTATATTTCAATTCAATATGGTTAAAAAGAAGGGAACAGAATCCTCAAGGAGGTATAGAGTAAGTATTACTAAAATAGAGAAGGATAATATTAACATCAAATAGTTTACCTCTTTTAGAGAGAATCTTGATTCTATCAAGATTGATCCAATTCGAAGAGTCAGAAGAACAATTACAGACTATGAATTAGAACAAGATTCATATTTTAATACTAGTTTGGCTAATTGGAGAGAGTTGAATATGACTCCAAATTTTCTAGATTTTACTGATAAAGTTGATCCAATTTGTGATTCATTAGCATTAATTTTATTTAATAAAGATGTTATTGCAGATGCGTTGTTAGAACATATTGGTAAGAAAGATAGGTTTTCCATTGAACCATTATTAGAGTATGTATACCAGAAAGACGAGAACAAAGCTAACGATATATAGTTTATTGACACAATTTGCAAGAGATTTGGGTCCAGAATTTGAGCAATTTTATGGTAGATCTTTACAAACTTTAAGTGAAGTCGCAATGGATTATTCGATCAATCAAGATGATTATGCATTTATGGTAGAGAAAGTATTCAATTGTATGGCATATTTATTCAAATATTTATCAAGACTATTGGTTGAAGATTTAGGACCGACTTATAATGTTATTACACCGTTGATGGGGAAAAAGTCAAAGCAAAGAGATTATGTTACAAGATATGCAGCAGAATCATTATCATTTTTATTGAGGAAATGCCCACAAGAATCTTTAGATGATATTATTATTCAAATTTTAGATGATGTTAAAGAATCAACTTCAGAAATTTTTATCAAAAGTTTAGCAAAATTAGTATTCGAATCAATGGCAAATCCTGGTAATAATTTACATTCAAAAACCAAAAAAATTTTGTATTCAGTTTTAAAAAATGTTGAAAAAAATGATTTGAAAAAAATGGATTTTGCATCAGGGGTTGTAGCTCAATTATTACATCATGCTAGAGTTGAAACAGCTCAAGTCGTTTATGAAACATGTTATGAATATATTGGCCAAGAAAATTTTGATAATAAAATCTTGGGTATGAAAATAATGTATGTTTTGGCAGGGTTAAGAAAAGGCTCAAGAGTTGAAGATTGGAGTGGAGTTTATGTTCATTCATTAAAAACATTATCAGATGAAAATGTAGAATCATTATTAGAATTATCATCAACGTTAATTATTTCATCAGATTTCAAAGCATCAACAAGATATCATGGTGATTTATTAAAAAATTTGAATGAATTAATTAATGGACCACAATTTTTAACATTTTGTCAACTAGTTCTAGATGCAAATAAAGAGAACTTTGTTAATTTTGTTATGCCAGCATTAAAAGAATTTGTTTCTTCTCATTGGATGAATAATGAATATGCAATTTTATTATTATTATCAAATATGCATACTAAAGGATTGATCACATTTGATTATGCAGCAGGTACAATGCAATTAAATAATAAAAGTGATTTTGTTATAGCTACTAAAGATTATATTATGAATGATTTGGATTTATTAAATTTAGATACTCAAATTCATTTATGGTCTGCATTAGAATTATTTCGAATTGCAATTAAACCAGATAATGATATTCTGGAATATTTACCTATTATTTTGGAAAAATTATTAGCATGTATTAAAACTCCCTTAATTATTTCATTGATGGGGAAAATTTTAAGTTTATTAAAAAATGGATCCAAAAAATTTGTTGATGAATTAATACCAGAATTGGATGTTTTGAGAGAATCAGAATCTTTCTTACAAGGGTATTTGGATTTATTAAATTGTCAAGATTCAATTGGTAATAAAGAATTGGATCAAATTTGTATGGCAATGGCTAAAAACTTAAACTCACCAAGTTCAAAAACTAGAGAATTATCAATCATGATTATTAACCAATGTTTCAAATTGACTCAAAAAGAAGTACCATCATTAATCACTACATGTCAATTAATTGATCAGATTCCTTTAGATATCAGCAACTCAAGAAATTTAACAATGCATATTAGAAATCTAGGCATCAACTACCAATCAACTGAGTTTGATGATTTAGTTAATGAGATTGTTACAAGATATCTATTTGGCTTATTAACTGTTAGATTTCAACCGGTTTGGCAAGCAGTATTAGAATCATTGCCGAAATTTGAGCAGAAAGGTTTGGATAAAATTTGGAATTTAGCTAATGAATGGCTGGAATCTTCAAAACCAGAACAATTTAAAGCATTGGATGCAAATGAAATTGATGAATTTGAACCAAAAACTACTTTAGACTGTACAAACCTTAACGGTCAAATCAAAGCAACATTTGAAAATTTGGAAACTTATACCAAAGCAGATAATTCCATTAAATTAACAATCATTAATTCAATTACTCCAATTGATTTACCACAATTTATTAGAACACAAGCATTGGATGTACTAATAAAATTACCAAGGTTGGCAGAACGTCATCATAAGGTTTTAGTACCATATTTATTAAACGAAGTAGATGAAGATGATGATACAAATAATGATTGGTCGTGGAAAGAACGATTTAAATTATTAGAATTATTTGCATTATTTGTCAATCCAAAATCTTTGACCGATACCGACAAGGTATATGACCGATATTTATATTTATTAGGTAATAGAACTCCACAAATTCAAAAAGTTGCATTGCAATGTGTTTTAACTTTTAAAAATCCAACAGTTAGAAAATATTCTACTTCACTAAATAATTTATTGGATGAATCTAAATTCAAAGATGAAATTAATAATTTATTAAACACAACAGTTGAAGATGAAGGCGCTTTACATAGTGATGATAGACCAGAAGTTTTACCATTAGTTATTAGAATTATTTTTGGTAGATCACAAATTGTTCAATCAGGTGGTGGTATCAAACAAGGGATGAGAGGTGCTGTTGTATCTTCATTAAAAAATGTTGAACCAGAATATGTTAGATTATTTATTTCTTTAGCAACTGGTAGATTAAATGCTGATGATTTTTTGATTGGTGAAGAAGATGATTTGAATGTTAATGTTGATCATCAAATGTTAAAAGATGAATCATTAATTAGAAGAGAATTAGGTTTTGTTACAATGTTGGAAAAATTGGTTGATATTTTAAGAAGTGAGATTGAAGTTGGTATTGATCTAATTATGGAAGCATTGATTTTTTCATTTTATCATTCCCAAGTTGTTGAAGGTGGTGAAGAAGTTACTGGATTAACTAATAAAAATTGTAAAAATATTAGATCAATGGGGATGAAATGTTTGGATTTATTATTTGCAGTTGTACCAACTAACTGGGATAAATATTTTGGTATTATTTTTGAACATTTTATTAGCCCAAGATTGGATAATTATGCAGCTGAAAATATGGGTCAAGTTTCCTCATTAATGAAGTTTTTTAAAACTTTATCAACATCCAATTCATTAGCTAAATATTTAGCATGGGGTGATTGTGCAATTCTTGAAGCATTATTTAGTTGTTTAGAACATGATAGTGTTACTGATTCAGTTATTGAATTATGTATGACAATTATGTTAAATGTTTGTGAATTAGATGATGATTATAAAATCATTTCAACATGCTCATCAACAATTTTGGAAAGATTGCCAACATTATTTGAAAGAGATAATACTTCACATGATTTATTAGACAAAGAAGCTAAGGTATTATTGGCATTATTAGATAAAACTGAATTAACAAACAATTCAAGAAGTCAATTAATTAAAGTATCATTATCAGCATTAGAAAAACCAACAAATAAAATTAAAGTTGATGTTAAAGTTACTATTATGCAAGCATTATCATATTTATTAACTCATGATGATACTAATAAAGAAGATATTGAACCAATTTTCATAAGTTTATCACAATTATTTAAACAATTTGTTGATAGAAATGCAAGAACTAACTTATCATTATTATATCAATCTTTGGGTGAAAAAGATGAGAGATTTAAAAGAGTTGGTGATTTAGTTGTTGAATTAAATGCTTTTAGTAAAAGAAGATTAATGGAAATTGATTTTGATAGAAGATTAGAAGCATTCAAACTAATTAATGAAGATTATTATAATGATCTATCTTCTGTTGAATGGACTCCGTTATTATACAATATGTTGTTTTTCATTAAAGATAAAGAAGAAATGGCATTAAGGACAAACTCTGGCTATTCATTGAAAAGATTTGTTGATTGTTTTAGTAATTCTAATGAACCAAGTTCTTATATCAAATTATTAGAAAATGTTTTATTACCAGCTATTAAATTAGGATTAAGAAATGAGAATATCTTGTTTCGACAAGAATTTATTACAATTTTATGGTATATTGTTGAAAAATCTCAAAATTATAATCAATTTGATGATATGAAATGTTTATTATTTGAAGGCGACGAAGAAGCCAATTTCTTTTATAATGTTACTCATGTTCAACAACATCGAAGACAAAGAGCTATTCAAAGATTGGGGGCATTCTCAGAAGAATTGAAATTTAAAGATACTTCAATTGCTCATTATTTATTACCAATGATTGAACATTATGTTCAAGATGAAGATGGTGATGCACATAATTTATCAAGAACTACTATCGATACTATTGGTATTTTAACCAAACATTTATCATGGAACCAATATCGTGCTATTACTAAAAGATATGTTTCTTATTTGCAATCTAAACCAGAAGCAATTAAAATCAATATTCGATTAGTTGATACTGTTGCAAATTCTTTATTATATGGCGAAGAAGAAAATAAAATTGATGAAATGGATGTCGATGATCAAGAAAAAGATGATGATGATGTTGAAATGAAAACTTTATATGGTGTTAAATTAAAAGATGATTTACCAAAACAAGAAAAATTGAGTACCTTTATTATTGATGATATTGTACCAACTATGAACACGGTACTAAAAACTAAAAGAGATGAAGAGGATGATGATCTAGCTACAAGAATTCCTTTGGCAATCCCAATTGTTAAATTTTTGAAAAAATTACCTGATGAATTATTAGAATTGAACTTGCCAGGTACTTTAACTAAATTTTGTCAAATTTTAAGAGCTAAAAGTCAAAGTTTAAGAGATATGATTAGAAAAAGTTTGGGTAAAATTGGGAAAATTTTAGGATCAAAATATATTGTATTTATCATTAAAGAATTAAAGGCAGCATTAAGAAGAGGTACACAATTACATGTTTTGGGATATTCTGTTCATTCATTATTAACTGAAATGGAAGAAGTTTTGGGACCTGGTGATTTGGATGATGCAAGTTCTTTAATTAGTGAAATTATTATGGAAGATACTTTTGGTGTAACAGCTAGTGAAAAAGATGCAGAAGAGTATATCTCTAAAATGAAAGAAATCAAACAACATAAAAGTTTTGATACTGGTCAAATTTTGGCAAGAAATGTTTCATTAAATGTTTTTAGTAATATTATTGAACCAATTAAAATTGTTTTGTTATATGAGAAATTAACATTAACAATTGAAAGAAAAATTGATGAATTATTAAGAAGAGTTTCTTTAGGTTTACAATTTAATCAAGAAGCATCAGATTTGCCAGTATTAAAAATGTGTCATGAATTATATGAAATGACTCAAAATGTTGAAAGAAAAGAGCAAGCTAAACGAGATAAAGTTGATGGATTAACAGCCAAAGATTTATTAAAGAAAGAACAGGAGGAGCATTTTATGGTTACACTAGATTCAAGAAATTGGGGTGAAAAGAATTTGGTTAGAGTCCAAAATTTATATGTTTTGATTAAATTTATTTTGGATAGTTTAAGAAATGTTTTGAGTAAAAGTGTTGCTTTATTAACAGCTGAAAATGTTGCTCCATTTATGCCAATGTTGGAAAGTTCATTATTATCAAGTTATGAATCGGTTCAAATTTCAAGTTTAAGATTATTAACATTAATTATTAAATTACCAATTCCAAATATGACTGAAAAATTGAAAATGTTTGGTAGACAAACTGTTGCAATTATTAAATCATGTATTTCAACAAACAGTGAATTATGTCAAGCAGCACTGAAATTTATGAGTTCATTAATTAAATTGAAATCTGATTTTATAATGAAAGATAGTGCATATGCTTATTTACTGGATCGATTGAAACCTGATTTAGAAGAACCTGATCGTCAAGGTATTACATTCAAATTCATTAGATCTTGTTTATCAAGAAAAATTGTTTTACCCGAAATTTATGATGTTATGGATATTGTTGCTAAAGTTATGGTTACAAACCAAGATAAAACTATTAGAGAAACTTGTAGAAGTTGTTACTTTCAATTTATTACTGAATATCCACAAGGTACAGTTAGATTGAATAAACAGTTGGGGTTTTTGGTTTCTAATTTAGAATATGATGCACCAGATGGTAGATTATCAGTTATGGAAATGATGCATTTGTTATTGACTAAAGTTCAAACCGATCAAATTCAATCAGTTACTACTTCATTCTTTGTTGCATTGGTATTAGTATTAGTTAATGATGATGTTGTTAAATGTCGAGAACATGCCGCTCAATTATTACAAGAATTGATGGTATTAGTTGATGGTAAACCACAACAAGAATTAATTGAAGATTATTGTAAGAATTGGGTTGGTAATAATGATAATGCTACTTTATTAAGGGGTGGATTACAAGTTACTGGGATTTATTTATCAAAAATTACTAATATTGATGATCAATTAAGTAGTAAAGCATTGGATAAAGTATTGAAAATTTTACAAGCTGCTAAATCAGATACCGAAGAAACAGTTACATGGGAAATTGTTTATTTTTCATTACAATTATGGGATAAATTTATTGATAGATTGGGTCCTAAATGTTTTGATTCAAAATATCAAGAATTATGGAATTTAGTTGAGAATTCATTATTATATCCTCATACTTGGGTTAGATTATCAAGTTCAAGATTAGTCGGTAAACTATTCAAAAATTTTGGTAATAAAAATTTCAATATTGATATTGAACCATTACAAAGTACTGCCTTTAAATGCATTCGACAATTAGGTGCAACTTCTGTTGATCAAGAATTAGGTATTCAAATTGTTAAAAATTTAGTATTTATGACTAGACAATTTGAAGTTAATGAACCGAGAATGTTTGTTTATCCAGAAGATACTGAAAATGAAGAAAATGAAGCTATTACTGTTACTTTATGGTTAGTTCGAAAAGCTTCATCAATCTTAAGAGGTGAAAAAAGAGCAAAAGAAATGAAGGTTTCCAAACAATCTTCGATTCAGTATTTGGCAAGTGTTGTTCAATTAGTTTCAAAAGATCGATTGAAAGATTTGGCATTTGATATTATTATGGCATTTTATACTTTAAGTGAATCATTTGAAGAAAAAGATAAAGATTTTAAAGATTTATCAGTTGATGCATTAAAATTGGTACAAAATAAATTAGGTACTACTGACTATTTACAAGTATATGGACAAGTTCGTCAAGCAGTTAGTGATAGAAGAAGGCAAAGAAAAACCAAACGTGCAATCCAAGCAGTCGCTGATCCAGAATTGTACGCTAAAAAGAAGATTAGAAAGAATGCTCATAAACGTGAAAAGAGAAAATCTGTCAAGGATGAAAATGGCTATTACCATAAAAAATAAAGATAATAATAATGTAATATAGTAATGAATAATTATAATAATAAGATATCTTTTTTTATTTATTTAAAAATGAATTCCTATTTAGTGAAAATAAATTAGTTGGTTAAACCAATAACACCACAAGCAGCTCGACCACCTGCGTGACCAGTGGTCAAAGAATCATCATGACCACCTTTACCATAATCGTCTTCACCTTCGTGAACAACAACGGATCGACCAACGATTGAATTGGCACCAGTTAATTGTAATAATTTATCAGTAAAAGAACCGGTAGCAACACCTTGTTCATTAGTTTTAATGTTACCTAAATCACCAACATGTCTTTCTTGGGCAGAACCATCTGGATGACCATGGCTAACACCATTTGGATTGAAATGTGGACCTGCTGAAGTACAACCATTGGAGTTGTCACCGAATTGATGGATGTGGAAACCTCGTTGAGCGTTTGAACTGTTGCCAGTAATTTCATATTGGATGGTAGTTGGTTCACCTTCTTTATCTTGAGTAAATTTGACCCAACCGCCAACTTGACCTTCACCTCGTAAAACAGCAACTATTTCATCATGTTAATACTACCCATAGTCATTTTAATTGATACTTACTAGCAGAAACCATTTTTGATTAGCAAATTAATTTAAATTAAGTTTTTTTGGAATTAATAAAAAAAAATATTAATAAATTGTTGTGGAGTAACAGAAAAAAAAAAAGAGAAAGAAAGAAATTTATTTATATATGTATATAATTTTTTCTCTCTGTTGCGCTTGTGCACGGGTGGAGAAATTGTTTTGTCAGTATTTATATTTTGGTTTTGAAAAATTATTAATTGATACTACAAAGATTTGATGTAATGAATCAAAATAATTGAGCAATCATCATCGGTTTGCGAACGTTAGTGAGCGCTTACAGTGCACATCCATGGTAGAAGAAATGGTGATGAATTTTGTAGAGAACGCGGCCCTCGTTGATTCAGTCCTTGGGTCAGTCATTTGTCTCAGTCTATAGTAGTGCTTGAGATACTTCGTCTATTCATCACCGCAAATTTGGGTGGCCACAGCTTAAGTGAAGGGCATTCTGGACTTTTTAGACTCTGTAAAGATCCGCAACTACACTCAACGCTTACTAAGAGCTCCAGTTGTTGGCCCGTAACAACTCTCCGGATTTTCCTCCTGCGCGGGTTTGCAATAGATCATCGGATCGGGTATGCCAATTTATTTTGCTTGTGTGAATTAACCGACGCCGTTGAGACTCTGAAGGTTGGGAGGTTTTATATCTAGAGAATGCGGCTTGGATTTTGGATGAGTTTTTAATTACCATATGTAAATAAACATGTAAAATTAATAGTAGTACATTTCTTTAAAACTATTATAGGTTTATAGTAAAACTAATGATTTGTGCGGCTAACGAGTGTTCGATATGGACAACGAATTATCGAATCTATGCTTATAGATTCGTTTAATTACAAACTAAAAAGTTAAATTAACTGGATTCAATTGAATATTTATTATGATATATTTATAAATCATTCAATTTAAATTGTTATATTATTACACGAAAACCATTAGATAAGTAAAAACAATGAATTTAACCAAGTTGGCGCAATTGTGTTTATTAATTACATCAATTGTAGCTCAGGATGATACACCATCACAAAATGGCCCATTAGAAGTAATGGCCAGACCAAATGGTAAAGTTATGTACGGGAACGAAGAGAAAAGCTATGATACATTCTTGGGGATCCCATATGCAGATCGAATTGTTCAAGGTAAAAGGTTAACAGCTCCACGTAAATCGACAAACAATTTAGATGGATTTAGGGCTATTAGTTATGGGTATGATTGTGTTGGTATGGCAATGGCAGCTGATATCATTGATAGCACCAAGTTAGTACCACAGTTCTTAATGAAACAATTAAGAAAAATCCCAATTATTAATGATGAGACATTGAAAAAAGGTGAAAGCGGATCAAATGAAAACTGCTTAACTTTGAATGTTTATAGACCAAAAGGATCAGATGAGAATTCTAATTATCCTGTTATTGTTTGGTTTTATGGAGGCGGGTTTGATACAGGTACAAGTAAACAATATACTCCAGATGAGTTATTTGCTACTTCTAGAGAGATGAATAAACCAATTATATTTGTTAGTTTTAATTATAGAACCGGTGGATATGGATGGTTATTTGGCAAAGAAATGTGTGAAAAGGGTTTAGGAAACTTGGGGTTACAAGATCAAAGAGCAGCATTAAAATGGATTAAAATGAATATTGCAGGTTTTGGTGGTGATCCAGACAATATTACATTAATGGGGGAAAATGCCGGTGCAATGTCAATTTGGGGTCAACATTTAATGTATCATGGTAACAATACTATTACTGGTGTTACTGAAGACATGGGGATGGATAATAAATTATGGCATGGTGCTATTATGATGAGCGGGAGTATGTTAACAAGTGATGATGGTCATGATGAGAGAGCTCAAGCTATTTTTGATAGAGTTGCTAATGCAGCCGGCTGTGGTGATCAAGATAATAAAGTTGAATGTTTGAAAAAATTACCAGCTGATAAATTTGAAAAGGCCCATAATGCTCCACCAAGTTACTTTAATTATAGATCAATTGATTTATCATATTTAGTTCGACCTGATGGTGTTCATATTGAAAAAGATACTGATAAATTATTAAAAGAAAATAAATTTACCAAAAATCCTTTAATGATGATGACAAATGAAGATGAAGGTACATTATATGCGTTAATGACTTTAAATTGCACGAAACCAGAACAATTTACACAATATGTTGGTGAAACGTTCCCAAAATTAATAAAAAAAGGTAATGATACTTCGCTATTAGATAAACTCATTGGATTATATCCAAGTGCAAAAGATCAAGGATCACCATACCGAACTAAATCAGCATCTTTAACTCCACAGTTCAAAAGAATTGCATCGTTAATTGGTGATATTCAAGTTCAATGGCCAAGAAAAAAAATCTTGGAAACTGCTGTTAAAAATGAATTGACAGTTTTTTCGTCCCAAAACCAGGCACTACATGCTATCCCATTTATTGGTACGATGACTTCAACTGATTTGTTGAGTTTATTTGATGTTCCTGATTGGATGTCTTATTCTGCTAGGATTTCAAGACAATATATTATCAGTTTTGCATATCATAAAGATCCAAATAAGGCTATTACTGATAATAAAATACCAAAATGGCCAGAGTATGGAGAAGATCAATTGCAATTGTTAATGAATGCTAATAGTGTTGTAGTTGAAAAAGATGATAAAAGACAAGAAGCATATGAGTTTTTCAGGGATCATACTGATTTGTTTTATTATTAGACATTGCAATCGTTGCTTAAGCTTTTATATGCTATTGAATAGGTTAACTTTATATAATTAATTGGATCTATAGACTTCTGAATAAGATATATAGTGATAGGTTCTAATTTCCTGTATACAATATCAAAATGGCTTGTTTCAGCTTGACAATTAATCCAAACTATAGTCTAGTTTGCCTGTATAAATTAAACGATTGTAGTTCTAAGATTTAAGCCCATTTAAACTACTACTACTAAATTGCCAGCTATGACTAGTGCACAAAATAACTAGATTTTGGTTATGCCCCGCATGTGTAACAAAAAATCGATATTTTTAGCTCCAAAATATATCTGTCCATGTATAGTAATAAGCTAGCTGTCATATAATACTCAATTGACTATTTCGATATAATATTTAGATACTTAAATTGCAAATTATGCCAAATATGAAGTTTTGACGACCTGCTGCCATGGTCATGATTTCGAATCCAATAGTTTAATAGGATGATGAAAATCTAAGGTATAAAATTGAGGATGAAGTTCATAATCCTATAATTTAAAGCACTAAAATAAAGTTATTGCATTTATGTTTTATCCGGATGTATAACAATATCAAAAATCCTGAGCACAAAACTTTAAAATTAGTTGCTGGATCGGATGGTATACTATATGTATATATAGTGCACCAATACTATAGGTGTAACAATCGCGCACCACAATGTTAAACCTTGTTTCTCTATCCATCAGATTCAATTTTATTTTCAACTCCTTCATGCATGCATTCAATCAATGTTTGCATTGAATTGTTCTCATTAATTTATAATTCATCTGGCATAGATTATTAATTAACCTACAACTTTATTTAATTTTGTAGATAACTATAACAATTCAAAAAATCATGTTATTTTTCTTCATTACTAAAGTTACTTTTTGGTTATTTTGATTCTTTTACGAGTTCTTCGATATATCAAACAAAATCCATCCGGATTTCATATTTTCTTTGATTTCTTTCGAATTCTTTCGAATTCTGAGAAAATTATATATATCTTATAATTTTCTCCATTTTATATTTTTATGTAATTGATCGATTATCTACAATAAATTCTATTCTTTTGTATTTGCTAATTCTATTTCTCAACAAGACTTTAATCTATAACAACTATTCACTCAAGAAGATACCACTGTGTATATCTTTACTACCGTATCGATATACTGTCTCAGTCGAACATATATCTAGTAGTCGTTAATTACTACTAAATATTCGACCTTCTCATCATCATTCAACGCTATTTCGTGTTATTTAGTTCACCTCTTTTGTTAGCCTCGACCCGGAAATAGGTACGTCCAAACGATCCACTACACACGGTAAGTTATTACAATAATCTGTTCCGACCGTCAATGTGCAAAAGGCGTTGCACATCCGGATGGATTTAAAGAAGTCCTTTTTTGTCTCAGCTAGTCTGCTTAAACAATTCAGTGCTTTATAAAGATTCTACATGCACATCCCGATAGACCCTCGACTATATATAGCTTTCTTATACTTTTCGTGTATTATTTACATCCAAGTGTATGTGTTAAAAGAGTTTCTCTTTTTTGAAAAAAAGTACCTGATGGTCTATTGGTTTTTCATATTTTGCTTATGATTGTTTATCTTGATCAAGCTGGTGGAGTGTGTGCACATGACATGTAGGTTTTGATAGAAAAACGATGGAAATAGTTGTAAATATATTATAGCATAGAGTTGGCCCAAAACATAATTTAGTTAAAGTACTGGGGCAAAAACTGACTGCTTTAATTAAAGAAAACCATATATACATATATATGGATGTACTATATAGAAGAGTTTAATCTGTGCACCCACAATGCACATGTATAACTTTTATGCTTACTTCAAGCATGGGTAGCAAATCAAAACACGGCACACAGTTGCACGCCTATAGGTTATCCACGTTGAAAAATCGATCTTTGTGTATCCTACCATAGATCGCGATCTCTGATTTGATCGATCTAAATCCGGATCTATGATCTCCCACTCAAATTGGCCCAAAAGTTGCAAGCGGCTCAGATTCTCATTTATTTCCAGGCCTCCAGATGTATACTCTGACGCTTCTATATATATAGCACAGCTATAGTAATCGCGATCCAATGATAAAGTACATCTCGGTTTCTAAAAATTTTGGGGAATTATAAGCATAAAAAACTGTTCATCAGATGGCTAGCTCAGGGCATGCATTACAATGGCGTGCCTAGGAGGTGAATGTTCGCGTTAATAGATTTCTTAAATTGATTTAAAAGAGCCGCTTGGCTGTCATATGTCCATGGCACCGCGGTGATGGGGTAAGAGCCGTACTATAATTGCAATATCGATCCATATATCCAGATTTTTTCTGGCATTCATCAATATTAATTAGCAATTATGTGTGGGTCAACCTGCAGTGCTTTTTAAGCCACATAAGTTTAACTATCCACACCATCTCGTACTTAAAACCTCAGCGCAAGAATCTCCTTTAAATTCGAATTCTTAAGATCTGTTATCAGTTACAGCTAGCTAAAGAATAGTTTTGACAGATAATTTTTTTTCAAAGAGGCTCGAGCGAGCTGTATCAGAGAGTTTTAGGATATCATTGCAATTACTCCCATATTATTTTATGATCAGATCTCCAAAGTACCTGTTATCAACTTTCTGATCCCTACCGGAACCAAAAAAAATTTCTGCAGGTCCTCCATAAATAACTATAAACCAGCTGGAACATCAGTAAGAATTTACAATGGGATTACAGATTCAATTCTTCAAAAGTTAATAGTACAACTTTGTGCGTTGCCTATATATTGTTTAAATACTTTTAAACTAGATGGATTACATGTTTAAAATTCTAATACATGTGACAGTATTATAGTTAAACAATAACAATACTAGTTGACTGCAGTCATGACACACATATATATCCAAATTTTAATATTAATCCCCAATGACTAAACATATTTCAGTATACATAGAACAATTTCTTAATCAATATATGCGCAATGTGTCAGTAAATTTTTCACTACAAGTATAGTATGCATGGTAATCCAGATCCAAAATTTAATGTTAATGTTTTGTTTGAAAAATGAAGGTATTTCTTTTTTTTATGTAAACAACCACAAAAAAACCCAAACTAAAAAAAATAGCAGTACTAATTGATCATTAATTTAGATCTCGAGACGGAGTCAAATTTTTTTGGATTATGACTGAGGGTTTGAAAAATCTAGTGGTGAATTTTAAATTTACTGTACATGATTTTGAAATTTTTCACGAACAGCCTAGGTTAATTAAATTAATTTGCAACATCCAACAAAAAACAAAAGACGAATTTATGATTCGAAAAAATGCTTCTAAAAAGTTTAATTAATATTGATCGGGATATCCTATTCATTTACACAGCAGCCGGACCGCTACAGCTCAAATAGTTGGGAACTGACGAGCTCTCATGATCATTGCTAGTGATCAGTATTTCAGACATTGTAAACATTGTTTACCTATTTTTCATTATCACATACCAATGGTTGTGTGAACTTGGAATAGTCATGAATGAGAATGAATGCTAATTTGTTGATAAAGTTGTAATTATTTACAATGAACTGTGGTTAAAGATTGTTCTTGCTATAGCTAGATGGGGCCACAACCATATGTAGATCGAACATTGCACCTTATCTATAGGGATATGATGTTAGAGCAAGATCCAAATTAAAGATTTGCAACCGCTTTCTTGCCATAATTGAGATCGGGCAAATTAACTTATAAGATGTGATAGATAGACTATCGTTTGAAGGATATCGGGTCAACTATAAATATTTACTGATGCTACTTGTTCAGATCTCTATAATAAATTAAAGTACACCCTAAAAAACATGTTGCAATTGTGAAATGGAATTGGCATGAGAGCGATGTATCTTTAGGCAGGATCAGGAACGTACTTAATTGTACGGTGGTACACACGACATGTAGTGTTATCAGCATAATACATGCAAGCATTATATAACACATTAAATTTGCTCTTATGAAATCAAGTCCATAAAGATGCGTCTTATCATTTTGCTATCATCCCTCTATTACAGGTTTGACAATGATCATTAGTAAATTTACTAGTTTGACCTATAGGTATATGATGGATATATGCAAGAGCCCATTGTCGTTTCATAATTAATCACAGATCCGTGATCTCAGAATACAATTATACCGAATCCATCTCATCTTCTGTATTTTTTGTACACAAATTCAGATCTTAAACAAACCCACGTTGATAATTTAAATTGCAATGGACAACACCGGAACATTCAAAATAATTTAAAAAATTATACTATAGCTATGTATATATATATATAGGAATATTAAGCCAGCCAGCCAAATTGAGATTTATTTATGCTTGAGAACATTCGAATAAGAAAAAGTAAAAAAGTTTAGAATTTTTTCTACCCCCCGGCAGTAAAACAATGTCTTTTAAAATACACTTCTTTTTTGCTTTCTTCTAACCTTTTAATATTTAATAATATTGCACATACTATTTTAACTGTACTTAACTTTAAGTCTCATTATCCTCTCAAATTCACAAGTTTGTTGTTGTTATTATTGTTGTTGTCGGACTGGTTTATTTTTTTTTTAGATGATAAATTTTGCATTGCAGATCTTTTTTTAAACCGGTTTTTTTACGCTCTCCTTTTTTTAGCGTGCAGGGTAGGCTTGCAACGCCAAACACAACACAAATTTATTAATAACCTTTTTTTACTCTATCTTTCCTTCTCGACATATTTCTGAAAATATCATTCATTCATAATTCAACCGATTATAGAAGAATATACTACTAATAAAAAAGGACTGTAATAGAAAAGTCCATAATACACGATAGTATTCTACTAAAAATTAGAAGAAGAAAAAATATGAATAACGATTATTATTATAATGGGTATCTAGATTACCATAATCAACATAATAATCCCAATCGTCATCATTATCCACAACACAATCAATCACCACCACCATTACCACCACAACAGCATTATAATAACCCACCGCCCTTACCCCCCAAACCACCAGTTGAATATGTTAGAACAACTAGTCCCACTTTAGATGAAACTGCTGGAGTAGAGTTAAATATGAGTGACATATTATCTAATTATGATTTGGAATATAAACCCACACCACCAATTCCTTCATCAATAACCCAACAACCACAACTAACTAATAGCCCCAATCAAAGAAGATTATCACAAATTAGAGGTCCAAGACAACCTTCAATGAGTAGTAAATTCGTATCACCACCACCTCCACAACGTACACCACCTAAAATTCCAATAGAACCTTTTCAAGAATCAATAACAAGCACTAACGATATTTTTCATTATTCACCTTCTCCACCAAGTCATAAGTACACTGTCCCACCAACAATGCCTCATTTAATTGATACAAGTATTCCAATAGATACTACATATATTCATCAAGTGGTTGATCCAGTACCACAAGAAAATGAATCATATAGTGGATCATCAAACCCTTCATCAGTTCATAGAAATACTTCAACAAATACAACATATTCAAGAGTTTCAATGCCAGATGAAAAAGATTATCAATTAAGTGGTATCAGTCCTATTGCAACTGATCTACCTTCACCTGATAAATATGATGGATTTTATTATGAACAACCTGCAGAAATACCACAAGTTTCAGCTTCATTAAATACACCTTTTAGATATGATGATGAACAAGTTGATTATTTCGAATCGAATGGGTATCAAAATGAATCACCATCTTTTATTAATGATATTAGAGAAGAGTTGAATAATATTTCTTTACCACCAATACCCGCTATTTTAACTCAACCTGGTAGTAATAGAAAAACAACATCATCACCATCACCTCCACCAGTACATACAGCTACCCCATCACCACCAGTTCATAAATCTAGATCACCTTCACCCAAACATTATACCCAGGTTCAAAATTCAAGCTATGCTCAAAATCCGAGACAGGATGTTAGTAAATCACCGCCTCCTCCTGCACATAAAACACCTCCAATGCGCAAAACTCCACCGCCACATCAACCACCTCAAACAACACAATCACAGCAGCAACTGAAAAATAGATATAATTTAAGAGAACGAGAATTAGAACGACTGAGCAGCAGTCGCTCAAATAGTTCTAGCAGTAGTAATGAATCTACCACCAAAATCTATGATGCATATAATCGATCAAATTCTAATGAAGTTACGCCAACGAAATCATTAAATAATAACAAACCATTACCATTAAACAAAGAACCATTTAAAACGAATACTGTAAATAATGCTAACAATAGTAATGCTAGTTCAATGCATAGGATGAAAACAGTTGGAGCAGTTACGCCACATCGGCCATCGGAATTGGCATTACCAAGATCAACATCAGCAAGAGAATCAAGTTTATTAAGAAATGGTGGACCAATTGGTGGTGGTGTGGCTAGTGGAGCTGAAACTATGAATAGTTCAATGCGAAGTAGTAGTCGGTCAACTGCTGATTATACTTTAATGCATGCATTGAATTTACCATCTATTCCAGCCAGTAAAAAAATATTCGATGCTAATAAATTATCAAGTAAAGATTATGATAAATGTAATGAACCATGGTCAATTCAATGTATTGCTGAATGGATTAGCTGTTATTATGCAGAGACAGAACCAAATGGTGAAATGAATTATAATGAATTAACAAAGGCATTAGTTGGATTATTTACTCATCATGTTCCTACACTGAATTGGTTAAAGGCGGAAAAAATTGCAGTTGATGCATTGAATTCTATTCAAACTAGTGAATTTATGGTTGTTGAAAATGAAGTTGTGAAACTATTTTTAGATAAAGAAGTTGGCGGTGTTTTGCCATTGATGTCAAATAATGGCTGCTATTCTAATCATTGCCATGACTTTGATCATCAAGGGTTGGAAAAATATAGATGTTATTCATCAAGATGTTTTAGAACTTTACCAATAAAAAATGTTAACCCAATTGAGTTACAAACTGAAGAAAGTAGTACTGATTGGGCTACTTATTGGAATATAGATCCTGATATTGTGCAACAAATGGATAAAAAAGAAGCTAAACGTCAATATGCTATTCATGAACTGATTGTTGGTGAAGAAGGTTATTTAAGAGATCTAAATACTTTGATTAAAGTTTATGGTGAAAGTCTGGAACGATGTGATCCACCAATCATGAAGCAGCAAAACGAATTCTATGACAATGCATTTGAAAGTGTTAAAGCACTGATTGCATGTAATACTAAACATCTATTATCACCATTTAAATTTCGACAAACTCATCAAGGTCCACATTTAGAAGGAATAGCGGATATCGTTTTAACATGGGCTAAAGAAGCAAGAAAACCCTATACAGAATATGCTGATAGTTATTTATTGGCTGATAGAAGATTAAGACATGAACGAGATACCAATACCCAATTTAGCTCATGGTTTGATAGAGTTAGTAAAGATCCAAGAGCAAAAGGTGCACCACATTCATTTTATTTTCATAGAGCAATTCCAAGATTAGCAAGATATGGATTATTATTAAAAACAATTCAAAAGGCAACACTAGAAACTGATCCAGAATATAAAATGCTAGAACGAGCTATTACAGAATGTGATGAAATTACTGGTGAATGTAATAAACGATTAGCAATGATGGAAAAACAAGTTGAAATTATGGATTTACAACAGCATATTAGATTTAAAAGTAAAGAACAAAGTGCTGATTTGAAATTAAAGGATGGGAAAAGAAAAATTATTCGAAGAGGTGATGTTTTAAGAAGAGGTGATTATAGAATGGATTGGGTCTCAACACATTTAATGTTATTTGATAATTTTTTGGTATTATCAAAGGTTAGAAAAGTAGTTAATGGGACATTATATTATGTTACAAAAAAAGTATGTATATAAAAAGAGAAAGAGAAAAAACTAACAATATAGCCAATCCCAATGGATTTATTGGTATTAGAAACTGCTAATGAAGATCCAGTAGCAAAATCTTCATCATCAAAACTAGGTGTAGGTACATTAACTTACCATGTTGGCACACAAGATAAAAGAATGAGTTTTATTGGTGGTGGTGGTATATCACCAATTTCACCAATGAAATCTGGAGATCCAACAGTTACTAATTTAGGTGATCCTGATAAAGAAATGATGTTCCCATTTAAAATTAGCCATTTGGGAAGAGATGGTGGGACTTATACATTATATGCACCATCGAAAATTGATAGAGATCGATGGAAAGAAGCAATTATTACTGCAAAAAGAGAATATAGTAGTGCAGTTTATGCATTAAATGCAGAGCCATTTAGAGTCAAAGTTATTAGTGATGATGCATTTGGATATGAATTTTCATTAGCACCTAGATTACCAGTATTCTCACCAGCAACTGCATTAGATCGAGCATTACAAGCTTCAAGAGAAGAAAGACAAAATAAACAAATGAGCCGCCCTTTAGCTAAATCAAGAATTAATTGTGGGGTAAGTTTCGTATTTGCAGATGGGGAAGAATATACAATGTTGGGATTAGAATATGGTGTTTATGTTAAAGGTAAAAAAGAAAAATATTGGAGAAGATGTATTGAAATTTCAAGAGTTGGTCAAATTGACGTTATTGAAGTCTTAAATGTTGTTGTATTATTAGCTGATAAAGCATTGGTTTATTATGATTTAGATGCAGTTTTGTGCAGCAGTAAAAATTCAAAACAAAGTATGCCACCAGGTTATAGATTATCAAAACACCGAGAAGTTGGGTTTTTTGCTGTTGGTCATATGAAAGATCGATCATTATTATTTTATAAACGAAGAGAAGGTATGAGTAGTACTTTTAAAGTTATTGAACCAGTTAAAGAAAAAGGCTCACAACGTAAACGATCTAAAATGGTATTTGCTAAATCAGCAACATTAGGTAGTACAGAATATTTTAGAGAAGTTGAGAAATTCTATGTACCAACTGAAGCGTATGGGATCAATTTATTTAAAACATCTTTTGCAATTCATACTACAAGAGGGTTCGAAGTTATGTCATTGGATGTTAAATTACCACAAACAGTACCAGCAAGTTCATCATTAACTGTTAATAATTTAACACCAATTTTTAAAGCAAGTAATGTCACAAGAATCCCAACAGTTGAAAATGTTAAAAAACGATTAGAAAGCACGAAACCGGTTGGAATGTTTAGAGTTAGTGAAAATTCTCTAATATTATGTTATGAAGATTTTGCAATGTATTGTGATAATCATGGTAATATTATTGGTCCAACAGTAATAGAATTTGTTATTAGAAGTGCCAAAAATATTACATTACAGCATCCTTATTTATTAATTTTTGATGATGAAATGGTTGAAGTTAGACAAGTCGATAGAGGTGGTCAATTGAAACAAGTTATATCTGGTAAAGATATTAGAGTTATTGATCAAAGAGAGGGTCAAATAAAGATTGCATTAGCTCATCCTGAAGCTATGAATCGACAATTAGTCGTTGAGTTAGTAGGGAATGAGTTTGTTGTTGATGATGATAATAGTAGTTTGGCTGGGTTGTAGGATTTTTTTGTTACGGGGAGGATTTTAATGGTTTATGCTATGTATATTTTTTTTGTTTTTCTTTGTTATAACGAGCTATTCATGATCAAACTGTTTTTTGTTATTTATTATTTATTATTATTATTATTATTCTCAATTCTTTTAATTACTCGTTTTTAATGAATATTTATGTTTTTTTAGTAATGAAATTATTTATAAATTATTTGTTATTATATGTTTTACTTTTGGTTCATTGTAGTGTTTTCCCCTTTAATGATACGTTGGTATAATTGATACATACTATCGAAGCCGTATTTTTCTGGCTGTTTTCATAAGATTTCGAATTCGACATTGATAGATTTAAAGTCCTAGCTATATAAAACTAGATTATATTTTTTTGTTAATTCTGAAATTTAGTCGATGATATAACTATCGCTGTTTCAATTATAGAAATGCTCCCTAGCTTTAAAATTTGCTAATTCCAATAATGCTTTATACTATGAGGGTAACATTAGTATTTAATTTCTAATATGAGTTAGCTATTGTAGCTCATAATGTAAAATCAATCCATGAATCTGATTTTTGCAACTTCTATAGATATATATGGATCCCCATCCGGATGGTGGGATATCGTTAACGATATATCATGCAATACGCCGATCTCTGCATCGAAAGCAATGAGATTGACTGCAGTACTTGTACAAGTACGTCCGAATTGGTACACAAGATTTTACCCCTCCATTGCAGTGTGCTAATTTCACTATAAATTAATCCGATATTTTGGTTTACAAATTAAGTCTAAAGTACTATGCCATATATACATGTAATATTTTATAATTTAAAATGAAAATATTTTCAAATAAACCAATATTACAAGCTCATTAAATAAGGTAAACATCTTAAAATTTAAGGAGTATTGTTATAGCTGGCCTCAAACCTCGTTGAATCTTCAGCTTAGCAGCTAGCCTAATTATTTCCAAAGTTATTTCCTCTTTAAGTTGTGGATTTATACTAGCAACATTCAATTATCTATATCTAAGATATTCCGTGTAAATATTGGGATATATACTCATTCATGCACGTACAAATTGGCTGATTGACCAAGTATAAACTATCATTGTATGCCACTATACTTCTTAACCGAAAAAATATGTTAGTAGTAATTAAGGTTAATTTTATAGTGCATCTGGATTCAATTGGACTTTCCTCAATTAGTCAACGGTATATATATTTGCACGAAGTTACAGCAGTAATAGCTTGGGACGAATAAGGCCATTTTCACACATGAAGCATATATTACCATATGTATATGCCAGATATTTGACAATCTATGGGTAGGTATGATACTGGTATTCCCTGAAATTAGGCAAGAAATTTATACATAACCAACTGCTAGGCATATATATCATATACCTGTTCGAATAATGGGGTGAAAATAAATTTGATCGATCAATGCTCTCATCTGAGACATTACCCCATCACTCGGATTATACCAGCACAAGCTTGTACAAAATTTGTACGTAGTATACTTCCCTGGGCCTTAACACTGCTTTTGCTCCACAACGGCTTTGAATAATGTGGCGGGCTAGCATGCATTAAAACCAACCTTATTTTCTTATATTCACACTTTGTTCTTACTTTTTTTCTTCTTCATTTATATTCTAGCACAAAAAATTAAAAACACAGATTCTTCAGAAACTCTTTTTTTATTGATTATATTACAATATAAAAACAAAAATGAGTAAGGCAATGGAATTCTTAAGAAATTCAGGTACATTTATCTCCTGTGACACCATGGATTCTAGAGTTGCAATCAACCATATTGGACCTAAATATCACAACGCAACATCCAATCAAATCATCTCTCATGCGGCATTGGATGATGCATTAAACTCCAAAATCATGAACGAAGCTGCTGAATTGGTTAAAAATTCACCATCATCTGATACATCATATAACCAAGTGGACCAAATCGTTGACGTAGCAATGGCAAAATTAGGTAAGATAATCTATAATAATTTAGATGGATCAGTAATGACTCAAACTAAACCATCATTAGCTTTCAATACCAAAGCGACAATCCAACATGCAGAAAGGTTAATTGAAGCATTTGTCAATGTAGGTATTCCAAAAGATAAAATCATCATTAAGATCCCTTCAAGCTGGGAAGGTTTACAAGCTTGTAAACAACTAGAATCTAATGGGATTAACACTTTAGCTACTATGGTGTTCTCATTAGAACAAGCTATACAAGCTGGGGTTTATAATGTTAAAGAAATGGCACCATATGTTAACGGGTTTGAATTATTACTTGATCGTACCAAGTATGCTGATAAATATGGTAAAGAAGGGTATGACTTCGATAATCACCCAGGAGTCCAATTAGCTAAAAAGATTCAAGAATGTTATAATACTCATGGGATTAAGACTTTAGTCTGTGCTGCAGCCATTATTGATAAACAAGAAGCTTTATCATTGGTTGGGGTTAATGAATTGACTTTGGCTCCACCTGTATTAGATGAATTGAATCAAGTTAATGACTTTAAAACACCAAGTGGCTTGAAAGATCGTTCTACCGGATGTGGATGTGAAGCTAAAGAATTAAGTGAAGAAGAGTTTAGGTGGAAGTTTAGTAAGAATGCTTATGCTGCTAAAAGCTTTGCTGATGCTTTGAATGCATTTTATGATTGTGAACTTAAATTGATTGATATGGCTAAGAAAGAGTTGTAAGTTTTTGAGCAATTCATTGAGTTTTGATTAAGGCCCTGTAGGTGTGGAAAAATTGCGAGGTTTTACGTATTGTGTAAAATTTTTAGAAATAAAGTACGTATTTGAAATTTGATGCCTATTTTATCGAACCCAAGACTAGTAATATAAGAAACCTTCTGTATATATTGGTAGTGCTATTATTGTAACCGCTGTAGTATACAATATTAAGGGCAGTTTTTGATATATTATCCCTCTAATATTAATTGTAATAAATGGAAACATCAATGAATTCAAGCATTACTTTTGCTATATAGTTTTTAAACCTGACTTATAATAATGAATCTACAAAGCATATAAGCATGTAATTATTTCTCTTATTCCCATACATTTAAGGGCTTTTCGCTATATAGTGGGGAGTTATCAGGAATCCCGTAATAGTATGTACTACAACGGTCGGTTATACCTGACTAATTGATTAAATAAAGAATAGATAGATCTATATTTCCAATTAGTAACAACTTTATCTGAAATAAGCAATGAATCGATATCTATGAGATAGAATTTGATTGATCCACGTTATACCGATAGCTATATACGACCTGCCTAAGCTTGTTGGATACTGCATCTCTTTTCCAGCCATCTGGAGTTGGTAGCGTAAAACTATGATAATTTCGCTTAAAGCGGGTAGCATGCTCCATATGCACGCTTTAGAAATTTATTTGATTTAGAATTAAACCGTTATATTAAAGTAGATATACTAGCAAACCTTAAACTATGCCATGAAAATAGAGCACCCCACACTTAGGCAGCTCAATCTTATTATATATGGAATATTCGGCATAATCATAACGGTACATTTAACGATTACCATGGATGGCAATAGGGTTTACTAGTTATAGCTTCTCAACTTCCCGCACAACCTTAACTAAAAATATAGGGCTAAACTTTAATACAAATGTCCGTCCACTATAGCTTCAACTGAGGTGAGGATTAGTATCCTAATTCAGGCAGGCATAGATAAATTTCATAGTTATTCTAATTTTATTAAGTTATATGAGAGGTATTTAGGATTACAGTATATGCAGATCCGATAATCTTTAGCCTCATCTAAACCATAATCTTAATCGTTTGAATATAGACCAGATTCACCAGATTTCAAACCTACCTCGATTTTTTATATAAATATCCCTAGAGATATTGTATAAAATTTTTTCATCATTTCTATTTTTTTTATTATTATATAATACCATTGCAATTAATCTATTCAAAGACACTTAACTGCTGGAACTAATTTCAATTATAAACCTCAAGAACAATGGAATACAATACCGAAACATTATACTGTTATTATAACACCATTTCATCTAAGTTACAAACAATGTTTAATAAACAAACCAAAAATTATATCTTTCAAAAGATTAAAGATGATAAAAAGAAGCTCGAAAGAATGACTGGAGTTCAAAGACCAAAGGAAAAGACCAATTAATTTATTCGGACTCATGCATCACCTAGAAATCTTGCAGATCACACCAAAAATAGTGTTTTTGCCTCATAAAATTTGATCAGAATGACAGATACTGGTGGTTTTTCCATGGATTTGATTATATTCATTTCTTACACCTCAATTTTCTGCTTCTCAAAATTCGTTCGTTTATTTATTTACATGTTATCATGATTGCAAATGCATACAGTTTTTAACTATCTTATGTGGCATTTATATTTCGTTCTTGTATTGATTAACTTAGGTCATTCTTTGATTTAAATTAAACTAAAATTTCAATTTTTTTAGTCATTCATTTATTCATTATTACTAATTAATTGTACATTTAGTTCTTTTTCTCATTTAATACATATATATACATATAATCATTTAAATTATGCATGCCAAACATCGATTTTATTGGTTTTAACTTTAGAATACAGTATCAAGTATATATTTATAAATTTTATAATGTTATTGATCGATTTTTTTTACAAATGTTTAGATTTCTTTCACAAAAGGTTCTAGATCATTGCGGCTCAGTTCTAATAGAGCTTGCTGGATAAATACATGTTACTTTCTAAGTTGATTCTGATATAAATATAATTTACAATAACTAGTGCACTCATAGAAACGGTGTGGCATCTCATATGAGTTTAACATTATTCTAATTCAAACGGTATTTACTTAAATTTGTCTCTTGATAGAACCAAAATTATCACCAAATATTTAAGCGTATATAACTACTCAATGCTTAGAGCTCAGCCGCCCCGACCTCGCTTTCACGACACCGCGCATATATGTATCAAATTAATTCACAAGATTGAAATTTAGACCAGTAGTTAACACCAATAGACATTATTCATTAATTTCAAATTAGCATTTATCAA
The DNA here is from genome assembly GCA_030579975.1 of Blastobotrys buckinghamii (nom. inval.). NCBI lineage: Eukaryota > Fungi > Ascomycota > Dipodascomycetes > Dipodascales > Trichomonascaceae > Blastobotrys > Blastobotrys buckinghamii (nom. inval.). The sequence continues at coordinate 35,871 of JAKTSB010000061.1, forward strand.
TGTCAAGTGATAAGCAAAACATAATAGACCAACTAGATACTCTTACACCTGATCAGATAGCTCAACATCAGGACCATCTCCTTGAACCACCAACAGCACATACAAGTATAGATGATATTTTGGCAATTTTAACGAAAACAATCTTCTCCCCTTATGGGTGCTGGGTTTTTGCATTATATTTCCTAATGCGAGATCATGGTGGCATGCTTGGGTTTACTATCACTACACTGGCATACGAAACCTATTTATCAATAGCATTTGCATTAGTAATTGTATCAATACATTTACTTCATTATATTAACATTTTATATATTTCAGGGGCACCAAGAAATTCATTATCAAAAGGTTTGGTAATAGTAACTGGAGGTTCATCAGGGTTGGGAGAGAAGATTCTAGGTATTTTAGGTGTTAAAGGCGTTAAATGTGTTAATTTAGATATTAATGAACCAAGAACAATTATCCCAAATGTTGAATATATTTACTGTGATGTATCTAATAAGAGTTCGGTTGATTATGCATACAAAGAGATTCAAGAACTTGGACTAGGTGAAGCATCAGTTTTGATTAATAATGCTGGGATTATTGGCAGTAATAAAAGTGTGATAGATTTAGACGAAGAAGAAATTGAAAAAACTCTGAAAGTTAACGTTATGGGACATTATTGGACAACTCAATCATTTTTACCTGGTATGATTAAAAAGAATTTCGGTCATATTGTTACTGTTAGTAGTGCATTAGGTTCAATTGGACCAGCTAATTGTTCAATTTACAGTGCGTCGAAGGGTGCAATCAATAATTTTCATGATTCTTTAACTCATGAATTGAGTAAATATGATGGTGTTAGAACTTTATTGGTTAAACCGGGTCAATTGGATACTGGAATGTTTCATGGGGTTCAAACTCCAAGTTTGTTTTGGGCTCCATTGATTAATGTTAATAATTTATCACAGGAAGTAGTTAATAAACTAGAAAAAGGTGAATGTGGCGTTATGAGTAGACCCTTTTATACTGGGACTATTGGCTTATTTAAATGTTTACCAGCAAGTGTTGTTGAAATTATTAGAAGCGTTTTTAAAATGGATAAGGCTATGGATAATTTTGTTGGTAATAAATAGTACCTTTTAATAGAGGACAAAGGGTATTTATTATTGGTTGATTGATAGCAGCGTAATAGGTTACTATACATGTGAAGAATCTAAGCAAGCTTATTACTTGAATGTGTGGATTCGGTAACAGATAGATATATTGAGGTGTTTTTAGGATGAGGGGGTTTGAAAAATTACAGCTTATAACTATTCATTTTGAGTCAGTCAGTTGCTAAGGATATTTAATTTTAACTAGCCTCAAAAATCAATTCATACTGACAGATTTGACTTAGTTGGTGTTATCTCCAATTTATTCAAAACTTACAGTAGTACTTGAAACAAAAAAATAGTATAGAACAAAAATTCTTATTATTAAATTAATAAATATAACAAATTAGTATTACCCAACATAAATTTCCATTAAAAAAAATTATTCATTCTTTTTATCGTCTAATTCATTTACACTAGATTCAATAAAATTTTTAAATTTATCATAAATAATAAAGCCACGATTATCAAACCATTCAGTGAATTGACTAGTAACAAACTTAACCTTCAAAGGATTATCTTTTAAATCACATAATTCAATTTCAACAACATAATCTGGACTATATCTTTTTCCTTTAGTTCGAATATTTAACTTCTTTTTATCTTTAACACCAGAGTATACTAATCCACGTTCAACTTTCCAAGTCCATAATGTGTAAACCCCAGATAATGCAAAATATGCCAAAACACATAAGGTAATTGGCATGAACCGTTTATGAAATCCCACAAAATAATCCCAATATGCACACAATGCACTAACAATTATTGATGTATATCCAATAAATAATTTGAAATTTTCCAATTGAAAATCTTGTTTATAACCCTGGAAATTGAAAATTTTTGGGATATGCTCATCACTGGTTGTTTTTAACTGGGTTGTGGAGTATAAATTTATTTGTGCAGTTTGTAAACTCATCTTTAATGCTTATTTTATTTCTGTCTTGATGATGGATTGTCGACACGTTGGTGTTTTGGAAATTCAAATGTGTTAAAGTTTCGATCATTATATACACACTACAAAATATTTGGGACAGAAATTTCACATTTTGCGCAACGCGTTGAAGTAGTTCCGTTTATATCCCGGAGCTGCGCTGAAAGTAATTGTGAGTCACTATGGTAATCACGCTATACCGACATTCATAATATTTACACGGAGTTCCGTTGAGAATAGCCAAATTTTCGAGTAAGTGTTAGCAGGAGTTTCTTGATTCCTGCCCCGCCTGGATCAAGCTCCAACAGCTCAAGCCCTAGTAGTTCCCAACTCAGCACAAGAGAAAGCCGCCTAAATAGCGTATTAGTGCTCACTACCAATAAAGTTTATTGGTGATTTTGAAAATCATTATCAATAATCATCACAAATACTTGTAGTAATAATCATGTCAGACCCTTACAATGTTGATGCTAAACCATTCACCCCTGGTCAAGCATTGAATTCTAATGGGTTGAATGGTTCTAGAATTGAAACTACTACTAACACTAATCGGGGAGGAAGAGAGAATGGTGGTAATAGAGGGAGAGGTCGAGGTAATAATCTTAATCAAAGAGGTGCACCACACAATCGAGGAAATAGAGGTAAAAGTTCGGATAATAGGAATAATAGAGGAAGAAGCAATCGTTTAAATAACAGATCTATTATTAATAGTAGGAATAACAGCTCTGGTCCAAATAATGAGATACCAGGTGATAGTATAGATCAAGAAACACAATCATTGATAGCAGAACAAGAGCTATTTTCTAATGCTACTACTAATAAGAAGGGTGCAGTGGATATTTCCCATTTATTATCATTTAATTCAGAAGGACAGCATCACACAAATAATACAAATCGTCAAAATCATAGACCTCCACAACATAGACGGCCTAAAATATCAAAAAAACCAGATGTTATAATGGATAAGGAAACATATGTTAATATTTCATGCAAATTTGTATTAGATCCAAGAGGTGATTATTCACAATTGTTATTAAACCCGGATTTATTAGTACCAATGGAAAATGTTATTAGAATTATTTCACAACCTTCAAATTGTCCAATTTGTTTAGAAGATATACCTGAAGCACCAAGAATGCTAAGATGTGGTCATATAATGTGTTACCCATGTTTGTTGAGATTTTTAGATACTACTGTTTATTCATTAGAAGATAATAAAAAGAAACAAAAAGAATGTCCTTTATGTTTTGATAGAATGAGTGTAACTAAGATTAAACCAGTTAGTTTTGCACCAAATGATGAAATTTTTGAATCACCGAAGGAAGATCAAGACGTGGTGCTGAGACTGATGTTCAGACCTATGGGGAGTTTAATTACTGTACCAGTTGACACTGAGAATATAAATAGACAAGTGTTTGCAGATTTACCTAGTGCTGATATGGATAATATTTCTCGATACTCTAGGTTGATAAAGGGAACTGATACCTATGCAATTGATGAATTTAATAAAGAAATTGAACAATTATTGGAATCAAAGAGTCAAAACAGAGCTTTGTTTGCAGATGATGGGAAGTATTATGATAAAGCAATTGATATGATTAAAGAAACCCTGAAAATTTTGAACCCTCATTATCAAGGTTCTAGCACTACGGAGTATCCATCATGGGATCATGATTCTTCAAATACTAATAATGTACCAAACACTGGAATAGAGAGTTTAAAGATCGATGAAAATTTTATATCAAATTACTCAGATGATAGTGCATATTTTTTCTATCAAGCAGGGTTTGATACTGTAACCAAATTCTTTTTGGCACCACTGGATGTTAAAATCTTAAGATCGGCATATGGTGCATTTTGTGCATTCCCCCCTACTTTATTATTGAAAGTTGATAATGTAGTTTATGGAGAATCGATTGATAATGATTTAAGGAAAAGAATCAAATATCTCAATCATTTACCTTTACATACACCAATTGCATTTTTAGAATGTGATTGGCGAGGAGTTATTAATAAAGAATCGTTGAAACCTTTTATGAAAGATTTATCTGCTAGACATCGACGAAAAATTGATAAAGAACGAAGGGAAGAAAAAGCAAGACAAAAATATGAACGTCAAGAACAAGCACAATTAAGAGCAGAACTAGTTAGTGAAGAGTATTATGCTCCTCAAGTTGCAACATCTAGCCATCCAAAACATAATCCAAATGCCACTGAAATTCCTGTTAGTTCGGCTCCAAGAAAAACTCAAAATACTGAAAGTAGTGGAATTTCTTTTGCTTCAATTGCATCAGGTGAAGCACAAAATGAACAAGATATGAGAGATTTAGAAGACTTGCTATCACAATCAAATAAAAAAGGTAAAGGGAAAAAACGCTTAGTGCTCCTATCTAACTCACACAAGTAGGTATTTCTTAAATTTTTTTTTTTTTGTTTATAATATCTCTATAATATATTTAATAGATTATTTTGATAATAATTTATCTAATTTTGATTCTAAAAGTTCAATCTTTTCATCTCTAGTTTTTAATTCTTTAACAAATTCTTCGATAATATTAGTTAATCTATCAACTTTTTGATGCAAAGCTTTTGTATCATCATCACCAGTTAAATCAACAGTTTCTGCTTTTCTAGTAATAGGTTCTTTTGGAGTTTGAGGTTTACTGGATGATTCTGACGGTAATTTAGATTCAGGAGTTTTTGTACCACCAATTGATTGTTGATCTGATTCACTACCAGGTTCCTTTTTAATATACTCAAATTTTGGTTTTGATGAAACTGGTGACTTTTTAACTTCTTTAACAATTGGTTCATCATCTTCATCGCCCCAACTACTATCTTCTGATGAATGTTTAGCTGGTGCATCCAACACATTATTAGCTTTACTTAGTAATTTATCAACGCTTTTATTACCTGCCAAAACTTCATCCAGGTTTTTCTTTTCAGCTGGTGGTGCACTAATAGGTTCTTTCTTTTCCTCTTCAACTGGTTTATTTTCTTTCTTTTCTTCTTCAACTGATTTATTTTCTTTCTTTTCTTTAACAGGACTCTTTGGAGCTTGTTTTGAAATTTCTTTCTTTAAAGATTCGACTGAATTCTGTTTTGAAACACCAGCAAAAGCTTTTGCTTCACTACCATCATAAACCGCTGCTAATGAAATAACTTTTGGTAAAGAATCTTTTTTATCATCCCAAAATTCTTCAGCAGTTAATGCAGGCTCAGCAGCTCTAGCTTCTGGGTAAACATCATCTTGGAAAGTATCTGCTTTTCTTGGAACAATAAAACTGACCGGTTCAATACAGTTGTCATTAACAGTCTTAAAAATTCTAAAAATTTCATGGTTTCTAACATCTAATGCTCTTCTTGGTAATGTTGCAACCCCACGTTGAGGGTCCGTTGATTGATATTCACTTAAAAAGTAAAACTGATCATCTGCAAATTCATAATATTGAATATTACCATCACCTTTACCACTTAAATATAAAATATTAGTACCTTCATCGAAAAATGGCATACAAATACCTGAACTTGATCCGTTCAATTGGAACCCGCCAATTGGACCTTTTTCAACATTACCTGCATCCCATAATGCATATTCTCTATCACTTCTATCAAAACCTGTAGAAACAAATCGATCAGCGGAACCTAACCAAACCAATCTTTGAGATTTAGCACCATTGTGTGCTTTACCTTCAGTTAAAATTTTATTTTCTCTAATATCCCAAACTCTCAAAATTTTATCTCTTGAAACTGTTGCTAATTTTGTACCAGTTTCATTAAAACACAAACTTGTAATCAAATCAGTATGTATTAATGTCGCTAAACATTGTTCAGTTTCAATATTCCAGATTTTAACAGTATAATCTGCTGAAGAACTTGCCAAAATGTTATTAGCAACTGGATGAAATAAAACATGACCAACTTTTTTTGAATGACCTTTTAATTTTTTAATTGGCATAACATCTTTAATATCTTCAGGATCTTCAACTCTTGTTGTGAAATTTTCTGGAACTTTATAGATACCAACAGTACAATCATCACTACCACTTGCAACCATATCATCATCAAAAGGATTCCAATCGGTATCTAAAACTGGACCTGTATGACCTCTAAATAATGGCATCAATTCTGGTAATTTGCCTACTTCTGCTAATGGGATAACACCAAATGCACCACCCCCAGCTGCATCCCAATTGACCGATAAATATTTTGGATTAGCTTTGATTAAATTTGAATCCCAGACATTCTTGCTAATATATCGTTAGTCTAACTTCTTATTTTTATTGTACATACGTTAATCTGATATTATCATAATATTTTTCGCGTTTAACAGGTTGACCGTAAACATGTCGAAATTTAGATGCTCGAACAAAGCGGTTGCTATTAACTGTTAGTCTTTATCTATGATACTTCTTTTGCAATTACACACCTCATTGTGTTTCTATTAGAATTGTTCTAATTTTGTTATTATTGGGGTTATAAAATAGAGTGTGTTGGATAAAATGTAAAGGAACAAAAAAAAAAAAAAGAGAAAAGGAAAAAAAAGGAAAATACAAAAGTGTGGAAAAAAAATAAACTCCAAAGTAGTTTAGAGTGCGTGCACCTCTCTATTTATTTAGGTGGTGGGTACAACAGATATATATATATAATCCAAACTTGGAAAACTAATTGGATTTTCAACTTCTGTTTAATCATTAAAACTTGTCTAATTAACTAATATACACGTACGTGACTATTAATTATCCGAATGCGTTCATAGGTATAAGCAATTCACTTACATTGGAAATTTATTTAGATCAAAAATATCCAATTATAACAATTCCATATCAATACTTATAACATGACAAATTAGTCTGATCATCGTAATAACCAGATATTTGAACAATTAGGTTAATAAATCGTTCTGTTAATTGACTATATTAGGATAGAATGATCGAGGAATTGATATCGTGATCCCGTTAACAATTGACAAAGATCATGACCCTCGTTGACAATCTTAGTGCACGTTACTTGAAACAAGCTTTAAAAGCTGAAAAATATATATCTGATGGTAATCGGTGATTCGAATAACTGAATATCATCACCAATTAGGGAACCATACGTTCATCCATCCATCTTTTTCCTAAATTGTTTAAACTCAAGCTCGCCTTAAATTTTCATGCAGCCAAAGTGGGCGACGTGACATCCATGACAGTGCTGGATCGAAAGGTTAAGAAGAATCATCAACGATCGGGTCCACCTTACGTACGTACCTCTCACATTCAATTCAATCTAAATGATTAAGATTATTTCTTATTGTGTGCTACAGCTATTGAATTATAGAGTATGATCTGTTGGTGGCTTAATACATAGGGTTATCTTATCATATGAACTAATCAATTGATGTTCGAAATCTCGAATTGGATCCTTCATTGGAACCTAAAACTAAGTTGATTCTTAGGCCAGCTACCATGGATCCTGGATCCTCCATGGAGAAATGAACAGTTGGCCGTTTCAGTTGTGCAATGATGTGATGTTTCAGTCTAAATTTAGTAAAGTCCAAATAGCAACGAGTTATGGATAAGCCGCTTAAACTCAAGCTAGTGTAAAAAACGAGGTCGGGTAGCTGGCGGAATAGCGACATGACAATGAGGCGACCGCCTAGATGGCCATCGGTAGCTCACTATAGTTATAATTACTCTATTTTATTGTAATAGCCTAGCTATCTACATTTCAAAAATTGATTCGTAATTCCAAGCTGAAATGTTGCTTTGTGTTATATATGACCTGCATGGGTGGTCTCAATTTAGTTATATATATGAATGGATCGCTGAAGATCATATGCCATCCATGGTATCGACTGTGATTAAAAAAAGGGTATGGATCGATCTAACGGCCAATTGATGAAAATGTTGATTTGGTTAGGATTTTGACATATGATATCTGCTTTATCATAATAGGTGCAGCTTTTCAGGGCGATTTTTGGCCGACATTTATATCTAAAGCCACTGATTTCAGTAAATAGAAATTTAAATTAATATTAATACAGTATGTAAATTGATCTTGGACCCATACATGTACAATTAGAATGATAAAATTTAAACTCGCTTTAGTTAGCTAACTGCCTATGGTACTTTTACAATGATCACTAGATTATTTTATGATCTTATGAATGGCTAGCTTAAGCAGTGGGGCTGGTATATATATATCGCAAAAACCACCTGCAGCTGGCCGTATATATAATCGTTGAGTAACAGGGCATACCAGAACATATATAAGCAGACCAGTTTGCAATATCTACTCGAGATCTAGAGAATTGAAAAACTTATACATATTGGTATATCAATACAAATGCATACTATTATTATTGATATATATCCAGCTGCAGCTCCTCCATAATAAACTGGACTCGGCTTGCAATTGTTAACATCAGTTGAACCCTGACATATCTGTTATGTAGTGCGTAAACAGATGCCATATATATGCATATTTTTCTATAGTATATAGATCAAAATGAGCATCCAATTACGGAAATATATTAATTTAAGAAGACTATAGTACGTATACATCCAATAATATATGGATGATTGGACTGCTCTCAGCTATTAAAGTCTTCAGCTATTCTGTGTAATCGCCCTGGAACTATGCACGGCTCTACTGTAATAACAATTTGACTTGGCCGGCAGTATACAGAGGTATAAAATTTGAATGGATCGTGTGTAATATCCATATATATATATATATATACATCCATATGTAGGTAACATCTTAGAATTTTACCCCACTGAGCACTGACACAGTCTAAAGTTACCCAGGTGCACCCTCTTAGACAAGCCTAAAGATATTTAGTTGTGTTTTAAACTTGCCTATTGACTTATTGCGGGGTGCGCTATCCCTGCTTAAACCCAAAATTTAAACTTGGTCCGCCCACCATAGGATCTTTCAAACAGGATAGGAAACCCATGGAAAATATCAGGTTTAATCATTTTATAAGTTACAATTTTGTTCTTACACTTTTTTCTCCACATCATCATCACGAAACTATTTTAACAAAAACATGACTAGCCTTGAAGAACACAAAAAACGAGAATTAACTACGTTATCGCCATTAACTAGCAAACCAATTCATACAGAATTACAAATCACGTCAACTGAAATCAATCAAGTAGTTTCAGAAGCACAAAGATCACAATTACAATGGCATAAAAAATCATTAAACGATCGAAAAAAAATTATTGCAAATTTTATTGAATTATTAGGATCAAATGAACAAACGCTAGCTTTAGAATTGACTGAGCAAATGGGGAGGCCTATTTCTTATACCCCAGTTGAAATTAAAACTGCAGCCTTGAGAGCTAGAGTTATGAGTGAGTTTGCTGATGAAGCATTAGCTCCAACTCCTGTAAATGATGGTCAATCAAAATTCAAAAAATATATTACTCATGAGCCCCAAGGTGTTGCATTAATTATTTTCCCATGGAATTATCCTTATTTATGTTTAGTTAATGGGTTAATTCCTGCGTTATTAGCTGGTAATTCAGTTATTATTAAACCATCACCTCAAACACCTAAAGTTGCAAATTCTATTTTATCACTATTCGAACAAGCAGGATTACCAAAGAATGTTTTACAAGTTGTCCATTGTGGAGATCCAAAGTTGATGGAAGAATTGATCCAAAAGAAAGAAGTTTCTTGTGTTTCCTTTACTGGTTCCGTTGAAGGCGGGTTGGCTGTTCAAAAAGCTGCCGTTAATCGATTCATTCCCATCAATCTAGAACTAGGTGGTAAAGATGCTGCATATATTAGAAGTGATGTTGCAGATATTAAAGCAACTGCTGAAGAAATTGTTGATGGTGCAATCTTCAATTCTGGTCAATCATGCTGTTCAATCGAAAGAGTTTATGTTGATGCTAAAATTCATGATGAGTTTGTTGATAAAGTTGTTGAATGTGTTAATAGCTATAACTTGGATGACCCATTCAAAAAAGAAACACAAATCGGCCCAATTATTAGTGAAAGACATGCAAGAAATATTAAACAACATGTTAAAGATGCTGTTGATAGAGGTGCAAAAGCATTAATCAAAACTCCTTTCTCAACCTCAGAAAGTTTAAATCCAACTTATGTTGGTCCACAAGTTTTGGTTGATATTCCTGAAGACTGTGATGTTTTGAGAGAAGAAACATTTGGTCCTGTTATCCCAATTGTTAAAGTTAGCAGTGATGAAGAAGCTATTGAAAGGATTAATAATTCTCAGTTCGGGTTAACTTGTTCTGTTTGGACCTCTGATTTGGACAAAGGTGAAGAATTGGGAAATTATATTGAAGCAGGTACTGTATTTGTTAATCGAAGTGATTATCCTGATCCTTCTTTAGCTTGGACTGGATACAAAGATTCTGGTAGAGGGGTTTCATTATCTAAATTTGGGTATGGTTTATACACTAAATTGAAATCCCATCATATCAAAGACTTATCTTAATCTAGTCACAATATATATTGAAATTATTTCTAATAAAAGTTACAAAAATTTTCACGAAACCTAATTGATTTATAAACCCACTGATTGTTAGTTTCTTGTGTGGCCATTTAGAACCGGGAAGGTCGTATGTAATAGAACGTGCGGCTCAACAGCAGCTAATCCAAGATATATAAGGAATAAGCTTAAAATTTCATGTGCACTCACAAATTAATTTTTTTGTATAAATGCTACTCAGAGATCTTACAGCAACTTCTCAATTGGGATTAGCTAGTGCGAAGACTGTGTCTATACAAACTATATATCATTCAGTTTTATTGAAAGCTAGCCAGTATTAAGTAGTACTGATACGAGTCCAGTTGAGATTATTAATAAATAAGAAATTATTTATAAATATAAATATAAGTAGTAATGCAAAACTTTTGCGCCCATAGGCATACATCCATGTATATTGAAAGAGAATTCTATCAAAGCTTGAAGATGATCTATAATTATATTAACTGCATGCATCTATACTGGCTGGTCCAACTGTAAATACGGTTGAAATATTCAAAAGTATTCTGCTTGGATGGTATACGATTAGCTTGACCAGATAGAACCATTAGATTGTTTAAATTACATTGTAATTAGAATTCTATGTAGTTTAAATTGATCGATTACCATGCTGGGGCCATTGCAAATTCGCAGACATCTCTAGAACTACTGTAGAGCTACTTGTACAAGGTACCAAATATCACCATGCATGGCATTAAATTATAAACTGATGAGTTGAATAAAAAACTTTGGGCCATGCGCTGAAATCCATGGATATTTATATGGCGTCAACCTTTGTAATTTAATTGAAAGCTAGCCAGTTATCTAAAGCACAAACTTTAGTGCCGTTAACACAGCTTTATTTACGATAAATCTGTCATTCAGATTATGATTGGCTTTAATTTTCTGCTGACTTCTACACCACGCAACTACAAGCCGGAATTTCAATCACGCAATTGTGCAGGTTAAGTTGTAACTCAAAAAGCTTCATTTGAAATCAAGTGTTCTTAATCTGTATAATAAAGCACTACCTACTCCAGTACATATAGCAGATGTATTATCCGGACTGTGGCTTGCATTACATCCATGCATTCATGAATATTATTATATTATTCTTTTTCCGGTTACCGAAACTATAGTTAATTGTATTTGAGCTATAAAAGATCTATAGATTCGGCCACAAATATACAAGTACGTTTACTAGCCACAATTAGTCAATTGACAGCTAACGTTCTGGCATATCCGTTAGCTATGTTGATGAAGACATTCAAGCTCAACATGTCTATTTATAACCTCGCTCACTGATATTTAATTAATTAACTGGATTAAGGATGAGAGGCTAGTGCCTACAAAAACTACATTACACATGCATATAATTATAACTTTGCAATGTGTATGGGTGTTATGGCTTAAATATTCACAGTGAATTCTTATGAATTTATTAAGGACTTCGATCGGTTTCCTCTGGTCCAAATAAAGTCGATAGGATGACTAATATCTATTTAAATCCGACATATGGTGAATTTTATAAGATTTGAACTGTAGCTATGATCTATATCAGAAGAAAAACTATAGATATTCATGGATCATAAAGGTAGACACTCAATAATACTGCCATGTAGTTATAGTTTCTTCAATAATAAATTTGTAAATAATAATTAATATTAAATAAGCCCAGCCGACTGTCTATAGTAATGTTTTAACTACTATAGTTCATATTTTTGCTGCTTCAATTGATCCATCTGCAGACTTCATGAGATTCGTTGGCAATAAGAAATTATCTCTCAACATGATTGCAATTTGAGAACATATGTTATCACTCATATACCAGTTACTTAATTGTAAATTTCTAAATTTAAATATATAGAGATTGATCCAATTAATTGTCAACATATGATATTGACCTGATAAATAAACTCTAGAAACTTAAAAATTGTTTAAGATTTCTATAACTATATATATATATATATATATCACTATTATAACGATTGATACGTACATTAATTGTACATGATGGGTGGTTTCAAACTTACAACTATTATAAGGATTCAAAATATTTAGCACATATTATGGATTATAATTGATAAATTCCAACAAAGGATACAAATTGTGATCAATGGATATATCCATCTATATATGTCTAATAATATATATAATAATAAATTCAAACGTTAGTACTACGGATGCGTAACTAGTTGCAACTCAGGTGTGATATATCCAGATATCATATGGTTTAATTGAAACAGCAAAGGTAATTGCCGTGAAACCAAATTCGCTTTTAGACGGGATCAATTGCAATGAAAAATTAACTAATTATAACTATAGAGATTAATCATTGTATACCAAAGACTGCTCTTGTTTAAATTCTGTGTTAACTAGGAATTGAACGTTTACTCTATTACAACCATTGCAACTTTTTTTTGTTTTTATTTTTTTTATCTCTTCTTTATTAATATTTATTCAAATACATATACTAAAAATCAATTGGTACTAAAAAATAATAATAATCAACAATTAAATGACAAAAAAATACTAATAAATCATAAATTTGCAAAGAATAGAGGAAAATTAGCCACAAACCCCCCGACAACGAGCTCGCTAATTATAAACTCATACCATGGTAATACTAGCTAGCTAAAACAGATTACAAGTAAGTCTTAAATAAATTATCAAGAAAGGTATACCAGCTAAACACATACATTGAAGCAATATCCGGACCACTGTTTTTTATAAACCCCATCCAACTGCCTTTTTGAAAGAGTTAGCTTTAGAAGGTTTAATAAGATTTATAAACTATTTCAGTTCAAAAAGTAAACATCATGTTCTTGGAAATTAAAAAAAAAAAAAAAAGTTCAGTTTTAAAAATCCGTTAAAACGGTCTTTGGACTCCCGTAATTGCTGGTGTTTAGCTCACCAACCAATCAAATCATCGAATGCCACTTTTTAGCCACCACATTACATATAAATGTCTCAGAAGGTTTCCGTGCGAGGCGAATTATTCATGAGGATCCTTATAATTATAGAAAAGTAAAATTAAGGTCTCGGGTTTCAATCACATTAAAAATTTCACCATCGATGTACAAATTGACCAATAGTTTGTTTTAAGCTTTTAGTATACTATAGTTAATTATCAATTGATACAGTTGTACAATATTGGTTATCTATAAATGGGTTGGCTGATGTAGCATCAATTAATGAGTATCTATCTTATTATGGTATATATATTTTGGAATGATTAGCTATAACTGATTATTGAATATATCAATTGTGTATACATAATTACAAATCATGATAATCTGGGATGGTTATAACGATAGGAATTACAAATCATTGGTGCGGGGTTGTTGATTCTAAGCCCATCCTTGCATTGATTACTCTAGAGACATGCCTACGCACTGCTATAACTGTTTTATAATTATAATAGTTACTGCCAATTCTAGTTAATAATTTCTTATAACTGAATTACTCAAATTTCGAGCTAACTTTTTAACAGCTCAGTCAATCCTTAAAACCTTCTTAATGCTTCATATCTAGAATATTTTGGGAATTATCCATAATTTGGTGAAATTAAAATTGGGTTATAATCAAAAATTAAGCATCGCTTGAGCCACTCAAAGATTTCAGAAATGTGGCGGGCGGGCATTTTAAGGCCTACGAACGGCGGGGCCCACTGCATTGTGGAAGATCACCACACAGCATGCGCGGATATAGAAGATATGGCGCAATCACGAACGCTTAGAACGTAATCGATAACCTCAGCTTTTGTACCAAATGTAACAATTGTTTGATTCTTCAGGTGTCATGAAAATTTAAAATATTCTGGTATACCACTGTAGGTCTATGGTAGATTGCATGCAGTAAGGTCAAGTAATAATCAATTCAAAATCTGAAGAGGTATTTCTAAATGTTTCTTTTTTTGTTTAGAAATGCATTCAAACTTTAATCCCTTACTTTATTGTGAAAACTTTTTGATTGGTACTGAAATTTTATAAAAGACAACTATTTTCCTCCACAATTTTTTTTTTTTTTTTCCTCTCTCTTTTTTTTCTCACTTAATTTTATTTATACAATAGACAAAACAGATATAGAAACAAAAAATGGCTACTCTACGATTAGGCTCTCAAGCACCAAATTTTCAAGCAGATACTTCAACTGGTCCAATTGATTTCCATGAATATTTAGGTGATTCATGGGGTATTTTGTTCTCACATCCAGATGACTTCACTCCAGTTTGTACTACAGAATTAGGTGCTTTTGCTAAATTAGAACCAGAATTTGCCAAACGAAATGTTAAATTGATTGGTCTATCAGCAAATGATACCACTTCTCACAAGGCTTGGATTCAAGATATTAATGATGTTTCTGGTTGCCAATTGGGCTTTCCAATAATTGCTGATCCAGAACGAAAAGTTTCTTTACTATATGATATGATTGATCACCAGGATGCTACTAACATTGATCAAAAGGGTATGGCATTAACTATCCGGTCTGTCTTCATTATCGATCCAAAGAAAACTATTCGATTGATTTTGAGTTATCCAGCTTCAACTGGTCGAAACACTGCTGAGGTTTTACGAGTTGTTGATTCTTTACAAACTGCAGATTCCAAAGCTGTTGTCACTCCAATCAACTGGGTTCCAGGTGACAAGGCTATCATTCCCCCAACTGTTAAAGACGAAGATGCTAAAGCTAAATATGGTGAATTTGAAACTATCAAACCATACTTAAGATTAACTAAAGTTGATAAGCAATGAGATAGATCAAGCAAGCTTTGATTGATTTAATATTTCCAAAACTTTTTTATCGTGTGTCAACCGAAAAATAAAAAAAAAACAATAAGAAACAAATATTGAACAATTATTATTTATATAGTGTTTTCTCACTCACCTTTTTTTAATTTATGATTTTATGATATTCAAGATAATTCTCCAGTTTATTTGATAAATTGAAAGAAGGGGCTCAAGGTTGATGACTATCAAGCTTGCTTTATTTTCTCTGATACCAATTTTTTCTTGTAGATAATACTTCTTTGTTTTCATTATATTTAATTTGTTTTTGTATAAATGTTATAGTTAATAATTTTGTTTATTAATTGATTATAATAAGCTGAGTAGTAGGATTCACTCATATATCTATTACATCTATTCCCATGCAATGCATTAATAATCATCCTACCAAAGCTGTACATACATTTTACGCAGGGAACATTCACAAATAAATATAGATAATCATCGATTGATCACCTTTCTTGAAAATCCAGCGTAGAAAATTTACAGTAGAATCATATATATATGCTATACAGTAGCTTACTATCCATCAAGTATACCATGGCAGGTATCGGTGTTAAGTGAATTTAAATCGGTCATCATCATGCGGCTTAAAAATCTCATGCATGCATGCATGTAAGTATAAGCTGGTATGTGCAACCTGTAAGAAAAACAGGCAGAGGTTATATCTATACAGGTTCGTACTTTATCAATAACTGGCCCTTGATCTAGGCACTAAATTTAAATTACTTATACCATTGTGTTCAAATCTAAACTTTAGGGTCCAGTTTGTAAAATGCCTTAAGAATTCGATTTATTAATTTACAATTGAGGACTGATTATATATTGTAATACTGGTGCGTTGATATATTTCATGGATATGATATTAAGTTTTCTCCGGGTACTTGATTTTCAAAATGCCAAAGTAGGCCAATATGATAGCTTCTCAATTATATCAATTGATAGACAGCGGCTTTGTCACCAAGTAGAGTTTTTTGCGTAATTATTTCGTGGCTTGCATGCAGAGGTTCCACCCCAAAGTAGGTACATGAGATCCACCCGAGCCATATAACTTCATTGAGCTTAAGATATTGCATTTTCAAAATAAACTTACTTACCATAATATTGACACTAAACTCTATCAGTTTTAACCCATTAACTCTGTTGGCCCTATAGTTGTTCAATAGATTGGTTCAAAATTTAAATTGAAGAAATAAGTATTTTCTATTGTGCATACATGTACCTATAATATTGCTAAGTCTTGCTAAACACACTGTTAGTGATCTTGAGCTTAATTTGATATTCCTAATAATTCTTAAAAGGCGCTTTGTAGCTAAAATTATGCTCGTAGGCCATGAACCTGGTTGTCATGCCTGAAAAACTGTGTGAAATGCAATATTGCTGATATTGATATGGAATCAGATATCGATATTATAAATTGAATTCTTGAATCTGCCTAAACTACCTGTAATTAATATTGTAATGACACGATATGATGCGACGAATAGTAGGACTATAGGTACAAATTCTAAAAGTTTAATCATAATAACAAAATAACGCGTAAATTGAGTATATATCACCACAACAACCACTAAGTAGAAAAATTATCTAAAAAAAAAAAAAAGCGTGCACGCATGCAAATAAATTTAATCCTCAAGTGGAAATAAAATTTTTAAACATGCGAAAAAAAAAAAGCGCGGCGGCGACACAAAAAAAAATCCAACTGTGTTCAAATGATGTATTAATTTTATACATCAAAGAAATTTTTTTTTACTCACACATAATATACTAAAATCGACATTAATAGACGCGATTAGGCACGACTAGTTCAATATCATCTATACGTCCTAGAAGTAAATAATATCATTATGAGTTTGAGTGATGCTCAGGTTGCTGTCAAGCAATCTGATGATAATCCATATGATATTGATTTAGTTATGTCTGCATGTATGGCAGCAACAACGTATTTATTTGGTTGTGATAGTTCGACTCATTGGTTTTGTGATGAAACAATACGACCTTTAGCTGGAAAATCGATTATGGCAATAAGTTATGATAAAGTTATGGATCAATATTTAACTCTTTTACATCAAGTTATTGGTAGATGTGCAAACTGTGCTCAAGGGTTTCATAATGAATTAGTTAAATTAAAGCTTCAAATGAGAAACTGTGACAATGTACCAGCATTAGAATCATTTTTCAAACAAGTGGATGAAATTATTGAAAATCGATTAGAAAAATCTATGAAAGAATTATCGGATAAATTTAGATCAGATCGTGAAGCCGGTATCAATCAAGTTAGTAAATATATGGTACCATTATATGAATGTTTATGTTGTAATGTATTAGATGGAAAGAATAAAAGTCTACTCGAGTATTTTAAAAATTCATTAATTAGAATGAATAACAGTTCTAATGGTGAGAATTTTATATCATTACCAGAAATCAATTCGGGGATATTATTATTATTATTTAGTACTGATGGTGTATTACATAGATGGGCAAAAAATGTTTTGAAAGATATAAAAAATCCACATTTAGATGAATCGACTACAGAAACTTTTCAGCATATAATTGAACAAGCTGAATCAAGAAGAAATTATCAAGATAAAGTATTTTGGTTTAATATGTCAGAATTGATATCAAAATTACCAGGAAATATCATTATTGAATTAGCAAAATTAGATCATAGTTTTTTCAAATATCTTATTAATGAGTTATTACTGCTCCCGTCAATTAATATTCATTCAGTAATGAAATGCTTCAAATTATTATTAGAAAAACTAGGAAATGAATTTTGGAAATTAACAACTGCTCAAATAAGAGTTTTGGTAGCAGCAACAATGGAAAATCAGTATTTAACAACAAAAATTGATGAAGAAGGCTATGCATTAGACAATTATGACATGGATTACAAACTTGTATCTAAAGATTTATTTTTATGGATTATACCTTTATTAGAGAATTGTGGTGAATCCAATATAATGAACATTGGTGAGCTCATATCAAGATCACTGATTAAACTTATACCTCGCATACCTGAAAAACATCAAACTATGATCAAGAATTTTGCATTAGATGTTATAATATCATGCTTTAAATTCAATTTAAGAGATACTTTACCATTAATGCCAGCAACTGAAAGAGTAATAAGAGGTGATATGAAAGAGATGATTTATTCATCTTCATCAACTATTATAAGTTGTTTAGCTGTACCACTATTAAGACCAAAAGCATTACAGGTTATCAATTACTCCGTTCAATTTGATATAGCAAGTGGGATGCCAGATCATGTTTTAAAACATAGTGAAGAACCAATGAGTGAAACAGTTAAAGCAGAAATTTCAAGACAATTTCCACCAAGTTTATGGGATTCAATTAATAAACAACCATTACTATTTAAAAAAGATTTAGCAAGAACTATTTTGAATGCTTCAAAATATGCAATTTTTATCCCCCACGCTCCAATTAAGAAACATGATACATATTATCCAAAAGGACAACTATCAAAACAAGCAAATAAATCAATGGCTGATTCTTTAAAGAATATTAGTGATATGGATTCACCAGATTTGAAGCAATTATTATTAACACCAACACGAACAACTGATAACATTTTAACAAGATTATTAATGTGTTCATTTTCATCCGATTTTGACCAAAATCAAGCAGCAGTTGATATTTTATGTCAAGCATTTGAAACTGATACTGTCAATAGGTTTGATTCAATATTATCATTAATGACTTTTGATGTTCAAAAATCTCTGACCAGTTTTTCAAATGGTATGGAATTAGTTATTAAATTTGAAATGTTTAGTCCATGTTCTCAATTAACAAAAGTTTTACAAGATGTTGCATCATGTCTCTTTGGAGCTTCAGGGATTTTAGATAATACCAAAAATCAATTTTCAAAAGATAATAATGAACTGTTACGGTTCTGGAATTTAAGCTGGGATTTGATGAGAATGACTTTTCGAATGACTTATGCACAATGGTCAAGAGTTTATAAATCTGATACAATGGTTGAATTTTTAAGAGATCAATTAGATTATTGTAATACTTTACTTGATGCATTTCGATTAGTTGAAGCAGATATCTCAAAAACCGGTGATAATGAAAATTGTGGGGAATTATTAGTCCATCCAGCCATTGATAGTATTGAAGCATTAAGCTTGTTATTAAGATTAAAAGATGAACAATTAATTGATATTAGTTATCAAAATATTATGAAAATTATTCAATTGATGTTAAGTTTTAAAGTCAAATTTCCAGATTCTTTTATTACTTTGTTAAAGAGATTGGCTATTAAAGAAATTAGTAATGTTATCCCATCAGATAAAATGACTGATTTGTTGCAAGCTACTAAACATTTTTCAAATGATGAAATTGATGAATTAGTCAAGAAATATCCATCAACTACATCTTCACCAGCTGTATCAAAACCTGCAACACCAAAGCCTATTGCTGCTGCTACTACTACTACTACTACTACTACTACCACTACCACTACTGCCAGCTCTTCAACTAGTGCAAGAACGGTTGCACCTGGTGGTGGTAGATTTGCAACTCCAACAATTGGTGGTGGTACAGCTAAAGGTCAAAGGACATTACAACAATTCTTAAAATCATCATCAGCCCCAGCCCCCCATATCAAAAAACCATCATCAATTGCAACTGCACCATCAGCATCAAGTTTTATGGATCAAATTCGAGATGCAGTTAAACAACAGCGAAATACATCTACAGAAGCACATAAAAATAAAGTGGTTAGAGAAGTTCATCCCGCAAGACCAAGTGGGTTTCATAGTAAAAGAGCACAAGAAATTGCAGCAAGAAAAGCAGCTGAAAGTAAGGGTAATAAAGAAAGTAGTGAAGAATCAAGTGGTGGTGAAGAAGATGAAGATTTGGAATCATTGTTTACTGCCAAAAAACCAGAAAAACCATCTGTTGTTCCTGTTAATAGAGCTCCAAGTACAATTAATGGTTTAGTAAGAAGACCTGTTCAACATGTATCAGTTAGAGAACGAGAAATTCGTGATATGAGAAGAAGATTGAATATTGATCTAGATCCATTATATAGAACTGTATTATCATGGGATTATCATAGAAATAGTGAATTTCCTGATGATAGAGGTCAATATAGAAAAGTTGAATCATCATTTGAAAGTGTTGAACAATATCAAAGAACTTTTGAGCCATTATTAATGCTGGAAGCATGGCAATCAATTGTTAGAGCAAAAGAGGAATTAAATGGTAGTGAAACTCCTTTTAAAATTGTTGTTGGTAATAGAGTTTCATGTGATGATTTTATTGATGTTTATGCATCAGTAAGTTCATCAGTTTTACAAGATATTCGATTAGGTGATTGTGATTTGATTATTTTAACTTATTTTGAAAACCAAGAGAAAACAGCCAAACGACCAAGTGTTAGTAAACCATATTGTATGGCAAAAATTAAAGAAATTAAAAAGGCATCAAGAGATTTTGTTGATATTATTCTAAGAACGTATAAACCAGATGAAATTTTACCATATCTGGGATCAAAATATGAATTACATGCTCAAAGAGTTATGAAGTATGTACTAAAAAAATAAAAAATAAAAAGAGAGAATGAAACTAACAAAGTATAGTATGACAACAATTGAAAGAGAATATTGCTCATTGAAAGGGTTACCTTATTATGATATGGCTAGTAATATTTGGAGAGGTGAACCAACCAAACCACAAGAACTTGAACATAATAAAGTTGCTGAAGCTCAAGGTTTATTCAAAGTTAATGAATCACAAGCTAAAGCTATTATTAATTCTACGTCATCAACTGGATTTTCATTAATTCAAGGGTATGTATAATAAACTATGAAAAAAGAAAGAAAGAAACTAACAAAAAAAATAGCCCACCTGGTACTGGTAAAACTAAAACAATCTTGGGAATTGTTGGTGCATATTTAACAGGATCACCTGCAGCAGCTCAAGGTATCATAAGTCAAATTGAAAATAAACCAGAAAATGTTCGAAAAATTTTAATTTGTGCACCAAGTAATGCAGCCGTTGATGAGCTAGTTTTAAGATTGAAAGATAAAGTTTATGGATGGCATGGTGGTCAATTTGAACCAAGAGTTGTAAGATTAGGTAGAAGTGAAGCAATTAATGCACAAGTTAAAGAATTAACATTAGAAGATCAAATCGAAAAAGAAGTTGCAAAATTGGAACAAGAAAATTTTGATAAATCATCAGAAGGATCAATTCGAGAACAAGTCAATGAAGCAGTTGCTAAAAGAAAAGATTTGAGATTCAAAATGAATAATGAAAGTGAAAATTTAGAAGCTATTGAAATTGAAAATATTGAAATGGAAATTCGAAATTTGAGTAAAAAAATTAAAGAATTGGGACATAAAATGGATTTACAACGAGAGCAGAGTCAAATAGCAGCAAGGAAAAGAGATATTGAAAGAAAAAGAATTCAAAATGAAATTTTAACCAAATCTCAAGTTATTTGTGCTACGTTAAGTGGTAGTGCTCATTCTGTTTTAAGTTCTTTACAAATGAAGTTTGAAACTGTTGTTATTGATGAAGCTGCTCAATGTATTGAATTAAGTGCATTAATTCCATTGAAATATGGTTGTAAACAATGTATTATGGTTGGTGATCCAAATCAATTACCACCGACTGTTTTATCTCAACAAGCTGCCAATTTAAACTATGAACAATCATTATTTGTTCGAATGTTCAATAAATATAAATCTGATGTTCATATGTTAAATATGCAATTCCGAATGCATCCAGATATTGCTAAATTTCCTTCGAAACAATTTTATAATAATAAATTATTGAATGGTCCAAATATGGCATCATTAACAACAAAACCATGGCATGCTAATAAAGTTTATTCACCATATAGATTTTTTGATGTTAAAGGTTCACAAAGAAGAACAAACTCCAAATCTATTATGAATCAAGAAGAAGCATCAATGGCATTGGAAATTTTTACCAATTTTGCAAATCATTATGATTTAACTGGTGTTAGAATTGGGATTATTTCACCTTATAAATCTCAAGTTTATGAACTGAAAAGAACTTTTCAAAGGGCATTTGGTGAATTGATTTTAAAGGAGATTGATTTCAATACAATCGATGGGTTTCAAGGTCAAGAAAAAGATATTATTATTTTATCATGTGTTCGAGCTGAAAAAGATGCAAAAGGAGTTGGTTTTGTTGGTGATACAAGACGAATGAATGTTGCTGTAACAAGAGCTAAATCAAGTTTATGGATTTTAGGTAATGAACAAAATTTAGTTCAAAACCCTGTTTGGAATAATCTAATCAATGATGCAAAAGAACGAAATGTTTTTACACCTGTTAAAAGAGGTTGTTTTAGTAGTTCTGTTTTTAAACAACAAGTTAACAATGATGTTAAAATGTATAGTGATATTCCTGTTCAAGTTGATAATCCTAATTGGACTAATCATCCTGGTAAACGAGATCGAAATAATTCAGTTAATTCTAGTTCTTATAGAGGAGATGGCAAGAAGAAAAAGAACAAGACCAAGAATAAAAAGCAAAAGAGAGAGAATAATAATTACAACAACTATGGTAACAATAACAATAATAGTTACCCACCAATGGCTCAACCGATCCCTACTTCTTCATCTAATGGTTCAATCAATAATCCACCAAAATCATACTCCAATACACCTACCCCTTCATCATCTCATCGATCCACTCCTCAACCACCTACAATAGCTAATGCACCAACAGCTACCCCAGCATATCCTATCAATCCAGCCATACGAGTCGCAACTCCTGCATATCCTGTCAAGCCAGCATCTATCCCACAACGACCAAGTCAGCTAACCTCATCATCAACTACTATTCCCCAACCATCACGTCCACCAAGGTTTTTACCTTCAACTCCAACCCCACCACCACCAATGAATATACCATCACCAAGTACATCTGGTGCTTTCATTCCTCGTCCTACTAACAGTGGGACTGTAGGGCATAGTCGGCCTTTACCTGCTAGTTATGGTACATTAGGTCCAAGACCCTCAAATAATGGTGGTGGTAATGAAGGGACAAGAGAAGTTCCAAAGGCAAGAACTGGTAATGGTCAGCCTAGTGTTAGTGGGGGAATTAATAAAGGGTTCAGAAAAAGCAATCCAGGTGCTAATGTCTTTATTACTAAACGTCCTCATAAGAGAAAATAAACGAATAAAAGAAGAGGGGCAAAGGGTTTTGGTTAATTTATTGTAGATATAATTTTGAACAAGTATTATCATATTTTTGTCTGTATAAAGTTTTGTTTCTATTCTCTTATGATGAATTGATCATTTAATTTATTGACTATTATTTTCGTTATTTTTTTTTTTTTTTTTTCTATTTATAATTTGCTAAATTCCAGTTTTATTTTATATATTGGGTTTTAGAATTAGGGTTTTGCAAAACAGTTTCCGTAATTGTGTTAACGTGTGTAACTTTGGAAAATCTGTGCATCATGTAAAAACGCGTTCGTTATAATAGTTAAACGCGAATCTGTCGCGTCAAGTTTTCAACACAACAATTCAAACTTGAGCCAGCCATATTTCAAACGAACTAATGAATCTGTGAATTCATGTCAATGTTTTAATTAAAGCGTAACAAAATAAAGCATTTGTTGCTTTTTATACTATAAGATGAAGTTAGAAAATTAGTTGAAGTTGAGCATATAAAAAATCCCGTCTTTCTGTTGTAGATAGAACCATTCGTAGTACAACCTTAGCTTAAAAGATACATAGATAATTTATTTTTTTTATGAATTCTAGGCACAATTTCTGTGTGAAAAGCAGAGATTGAGGATTTTGCATCTTCAGGGCATGAATATTAATATTGATGTCCGAATGCTTATTAATTTTTCTAAAGAAAAAAAAAAAAAAATCTATTATACATTAGGTTCATATATATTTACATGTTTATAAATAAATTAAAGTGACGTTATTGTAGAAAGTTTTCATTCTATAAGCACTAATGGGATGGATGAGAGGTACGAAATGGTGTAGAAATTAATCTCCCAAAAAGCCTTTTGTGCTATCAATTCAAAACATTCAATTTATCGGAAAAATAAGTGGGCTCAAGTTCTATCATCCTCATGTTCAACTTGATTATACCCTCTAGCAATCCCTGCTCTACCTTTTTCAATCTCTGCACCTTCCACCACTTCATTTTCATCTCTTTCTTCATGCTCAGTTCCCAAACCTTTCCAAGTAAACTTACTTAATGTATCGGCAGCAGTACTTACAGTATTTCTGATGGTTAATTGACTTTGAGTCTTTGCAACCAATTCATTATACCCCATTTTACCAATATTACTATTAACATCATTTGAATCTCTTTCAGCAGTATCAACATCAACATGTTGTAATCTTCTCAAAGGTTTTGAAGTAGAAACATATTTTCCTGTAACAGCATCAAAAACTGGCGCATCTTCATCAATTTCTTCATCACTGCTATTATTAATATTAGGTTCATCTTCATCATCATTAATCATTTTTAAAACAGTTTCAAAATCAATAATCCATTTACCTGTCCAAGTAACTTCTACTTGTAATGCCAGATTCAATTCATATGGTGTAATAATAGGTTTATAATAATCACTTGAATCCATAATAACCCCACCAATTGGACAACCAATAATACACCACATATCAACAACTTCAAAATTTGCTAATTTTGCAACATTTGGTTTTCCAACAACAAATACATAATATTTTTTACCAGAACTTGTAATCCAATGCTTTAATTTTTCAACCATTTTATGAGTATCTTTTAATGATAATGTATTGATTAAAATACCAATAGTAGCTGCAGTTCTTGCCATTGATACATATTTATATCTTTTCATTAGAGCTGCATGTGGGGTTGCGATTTTCAAATCATCTGGTGAGTTGACTTGTAATAATGTTAGGTTGGATGTTAATGTGGTTAAATGTAAAACTAATGATGATGAAGGTGGTGGTGCACTGATAAAAAATATGCTAAATTCTGAAATTACATCATTATCTTCTTCTTCAGTATCAAGAGGTGGGTTTAATCGATTTGGTATTAATTTTTTTGAAAAATTTCTTGTATTGATATTTGGTATAATAACTGATCCATCATCTGGTGGACTTAAACTTGTAAATTTTACATTAATATATCCATTCCCTTTCAACTTTTTATCTAAATCCTCAACTAAATAATCATATTGTGGATCACAAATTATCAAAACTTTTTCATCTTTATTATCATAATTTTCAATAAACTTTGAAGCAACATTATCAATATTTAAAGTATACCCACAAAAAACATAAATAACCGGAATAGATCTAACAGGATTTAAACATGCATGACCAAAATGTACAACCACATCAGCCTTAACATGTTGTGCTGCTATTTCATCAACACAACATGGACTATAACTTGTATCAGCTAAAATATAAACATCTCTTGAACTATCTTTTAATTCATCTCTTAATAATCTTGATACCTGCGTTGAATCTGGAATTAAAGTATCTGGGAATTGTAATGCAATAACTTTATAATCTTTTGATATAATTTGTTTTGATAATTCCGAAATACGATATAACTGTGATAAATCAGTTAATGGTTGTAAATTATGGGTTTGTTGTTCAACTTTTGAGAATTCTGTGTTTGTCGATAGTGCTGGTGCTATTGTGCCCATCTTTTGTATTCTCTATTATATATTTTTGTAAAGTGGAGTTGGAGTTGGTAGTTAGTAACGGGTTTAAAGGTTGGTTTATAGTAGGTGTAAGGTTTGGATTATTAATGGCTTGAAATTTTTTGGTGATGTCTATGATTTTCTTTTAAAATTTTTTTGTGTGAAAAAAAAATTTTGGATCAAAAAACACGCGCGATATCGATCGGATAATTATTTACGTACAACGTGGGTGAAATTCTCAAGCGATGATGAGCGGCTCTGAAAAGATGTTCAAGCTGCTCCAAGCCAGCCGCAGGATCAAGCGGAGATAATCATTGAAGTTCTTTGACAAGCTTGAACAAGCTTAGGGTATCAAGGTTTGAGAGTATAGCTATTGAAGAAAACCTTTGTAATGACGCCAGTTAGCTTAGTTTATAAAATTGGTTATATATTTAATGTTTGCAAATGAACGATGGGTAACGGTACCGTTCCTGAATACAATTGATACGCTAGTATTATATATCTATATATAGTTTTATATGCTAATCAAGATATATATTAGTGCATTAAAGATTATTGAGGCTACATCTTTAAGTAGAGCAATCACATATACATTGTTCATCTCAACTAGCCTGTAAAGTGATTACAAGACTAGCTAGCTATTTATAATATATATATATAGACCAAACACTACTCAAAATTAATTATAATTTGTGTATACTTGGCTATTTTAAATAAAACTTTCTGTATATATTCAATTTATGTTGATACGCGTAAACTTATATCACTTTAATCTAATTGGCATTCTACTTACAAGATGAAAAACCTAGCTATATATTTTTGCCACTGATTATTATTATCAACATGAAATTTATAAATTCAAGATCATTGAAGAGTTCTCAGTCTACACTCTAGATCTACTGATTATTTGATATCTGTAAGTTCCTTTGTATAAAACCATTATTAAACTATATGCAATCATTAATTAAATTTACAAAATAAGAAATTACAATTCAAATGTCGGTGTTATAAAATCGGTTGAGTTCACTCCCTAATTAAGACTAGATTTGTATATATAAAGATTATATATATGAAAAGGCGGGTGAAAGTCAGCCGAAATAAATTAGTAACAATTTTTGTACAAGCATTTTTTCGATGTATATAACACGTAAAATCACTCAGTACATCAATTGGTGACCTGAATACAATACACCAGCTAGGTTCTAGATTTTCCGGTAAAAAAAAAAAGCTGATATCGATCTTCAAACTAGCATCCTCGAACTATAGCTAAGTCGAGAGCAGAACCTGTGCGTTGCTAGAGTTCTTGAGTGCATGGTATATACAAACTGCTATTATAACTACAGCAAACAATATCCTTGTCTATGGTACGTGCCATGGTTAAATTTGTTAAAATGTTTTTTTACTGAAATTTAGCCTAGTTCTCTCGAATTTGAGTTAACTCCTTAACAATACACTTCATAAAGCTCGAGCGTTATAACCATTAAGATACTTAAAATCTTATCATGATTAAAAGATTGTAGCATTTGGAGTGAGCTGTATACTATATTATAAATCTGTTTTATATGATGATAATATATACAGCTTCAATATCAAACTCATCATCAGATTCAGCTCTTAAAATTAAAAGACTTGTATCAAAATCAGAATATGCGTGTAAAAGACAGAAACTGTAAATTATATCTGCAAACTGCATACAGTTGAAATAATTTCTATGCCATTAAAAATTCATTAGTAAAAAAACTATATATGCTAAAAAAATAATAAATAAAAAAGAAGAGATTCTCCTTAAAATGATTAGTAAGAGGTATACCCAAAAATCCTGTAAAATCTTTACGCAATTTGAGGTTTTGAAGCTTCTTGTTCTCTCATTTTAGCCAAATATTGAGCAAAACGAGAATTTTCATGAATACCACATTCAGTTTTTTGCTGGCCTTTCCATCTACCAGCTCTTTCATCTTCACCTTCTTTAACAGGTTCAGTTGAATGCCAATCACCAACAGATCTATAACCCATGTTTAATAAAGAATTATATGGGACATTATTATTATCAATATATTTTTTAACATCATCAAAAGTCCAATTAGCTAATGGATTAATTTTAACTAAACCAGATTCTGTGATTTCAACAATTGGTAAACTACCTCGTTGACCACCTTGACTTCTTCTTCTACCAGTTAATGCTGCATTAATTTTTAATTCTTTATAAGCACGATTAACTGGTTCAACTTTAACCAAATAATCATATAATGTATCATCAGTTTGCCATAATTTTTTACCATATTTTGATTCGAATTCTTCAACTGTTGAAACTCCTTGAGGTTTATAAATATGCAGTTTAACGTTTTTATATTTTGATTGGATATCTTCAACTAATTGTAAAGTTTGTTCAAAATGATATAAGGTATCAACAAATACTAATTCAATTGGACTAGAATCTGGGTAAATTTTACTAATCATATCTAAAGTAACTAATCCTGTTAATCCAAATGCTGTAGTTTGGAACAAACCAGGGATTGTAACAATAGCCCAGCGTAGAATTTCTTCAGCTGTAGAATTTTGCAATTGATTGTTAATGTGTTCTAATTGTGATGGTGAAAATAGTGTATTGATTTTACTGCTACTACTGCTGGATGATTCTTCTGAACCTTGAGCTTTGATGATTGTGTTTGTGGTTGTAGTTGTTGTCGACATTGTTTGATTTGATTTTGTGTCTATTCTATTTGTCTTAAGTTTTTTTTTGTTTGGTCTGTTGAACAATCAATAATAATAAATAAGTTTTTTTAATAAATAATAAAATTTTTAATAAGATCAAATTAGTTTTTTTCTTTTAAAAAAATGAACAATTGATTTAACCTTTATATGAAAAAGAGAGAGAGGGAAAAGGAAATGAGAGATCTTTATAAGTTTTATACTTCAATCGGTATTCGCTCATTTGCGAGAAGGAATTTTTATACATTTCTAATCAAAACTTTCTACAAAAGCATAAAAGAATACTTTCAAACATCTTCTTTTTTTCTTCACCATGTTCAACAAGCTTATTTTGTCGTCGTTAGTAATAACTTTTTCATGCGTCTAAAACGTTTGATTTTGCAAATATCACCAAAGTTCACGTGAGTTGATGTTGTTTATGCAGTAAAGCGTTGAGCTAGCCTAGCTTGCCACTTTGAAAAAAAGTTTAGTAATTGATTCAAGCAGTCCTAAAGGGGAATCTTTTTGATGGTGGAAAATGAAAAAAACCTGCGTGCACGCACCTCTTATCGAGATCCCCGATATGCGGGACCTCACTCAGGCAGTATTAGTGCGCGCGTTCTTCCTGTATTATTAAACATAATAGAAGACATTTTTTAGTTATCGAAAAGTCATTTAACGTTAACTTTGTCTTGACAATCCATGATTGGGTTTATAATCGCGATTTCGGGGCAATGAAATCAATAATTTTTATAGCGAACCAATTTTTGTTTTATTCTTGGTTAGCAATTGCCAATGTTGCATAAATGATTGACTGTATTTTGTTTTTATTTATTTTGAAAATGAACGATGCTTTGTAATAGTATTTTTTGTACTTTTAATTAATTATTACAGATTTGACATCCATATGGATAAAACAAGCAATGTGTAGAAAAAATTGCATAATAGTTTGTTGGTTTTTGTTTTTCACTGTAATATTAGGTTCATGATTGACTCGAATGATCATGAAGAGACCACAAGCTTACTTTTAAACCTTGATACATCCACCGAGATGATGACTAACGTAAACATATCGCACACACAGAATGAGGGTTATTGAAAGATTTATTGCTTTATAAAAATTAGCTAATTATAATTAAACAATATCAATCACGGTTCTATGGACAATTAATTAAGTTATTATCGTAATCACGCCTAAATAGTTTGGGAGGAAATTATAGGTAGAAACAGTTTTGCAATCATAAGTAAAGTTTGCTCCTATTTCGACCGCCCTATACCATTAAACTGTTACCTAATTATAATTATACGAGGAAGATCATAAAAGGCATAAATCATTCAAAATTAGAAATTCAATAAATAGATAAATGCCAATTTGATATTCAATTCTTATAGATATATATAATACATAAAGGATCAAAGAAAATTATTATTAATTCAATGCACTTGTTGCAATGGTACCACCAGCAGCTACGGTTGATAGGAAATATCTTAAAAAAGGGATACAGTTAATAAAGTCTAATTAAAACTGAAAATTTATTGTTATTGTGAATACAAATACAAATACAAGAAAAAATAAACTCTCTAATATCCTACACTTTAAATATTGTGGATCAATAAATTAATTATATATTTCGGTAAGAAAAACTGGGCAAACTATTAATTTGACATATCAGCTTCTAAAATTCAATTGCCAACTTATAGAATTTCTAACTAGACTTCATTAATTGACACTAATCATATGTACTATAGTATACCAATTTTAATATATTTATTCCGAGTTGAACCAGTTTCAAAAATCAAAGTGCACGCATGCATTAACCTTTATTTTTTTAAACTAGTTGATCGTAGAGGGATATATTCTAAATTGGCGTTATAATTGGTTGTTTAATTTTTATCACTGCAATTGAACTAAGTTTGTAGCTCTATTCTTAAGGTATTCTGCAAACTTTTGCCTTAATATGATCGTCGTTGAATCCATAAAACCAAAATTTTATTCCCAGCTTGTTATCATGGAGCAGTAATTGAATTGCATATGCTACCAGAACCGTTGCAGAAAGTTCATAAATAGTTTTTTAAGCATTTATTCCGAGTAAAAAGCCTAGGGAGCTTAGTGTAGCCTTTTTTTCGTGATTACGAATTTTTGGTTGCTTATCCATGGTTCGGTAAAATTCTAAATGTCTTAAATCCACACAATCCGGTCAATTGAAATATAAACTCCTTTTAAGACACAAAAATTTTCTCCTGAAGAGCGGGGGTGAAAAAATCTAGAATATCCATAGCAGTTAACATATGTTGCAATTTAAACTGTATATCAATCAATACACATTTGCAATGGATGTCTAAATACAATTATTACTTGACTTCTAGTATTTAGTAGACCTGTAGTTGAATAGTTTCTACTCAATCAAAGCTGAAAATTACTGTACACCTTACAACTTTGTCTCATAAAGTCAATTTTAAATTAATTTCTGCTAAAATTGATAGATCTTTTAATAACTACTGTAGTGTCTACATTAATTATCATTGAATTGACCGGCATGGATTTCATGATTGCAATACAAGGCGCTGATGAACTTTCCATGAAAGCGTGAATGATAACAAATCTATCCAATGCGAATCCGTGAAGTTTTAATTGCTATGAAGGTTTACCACGATAGCACTTGGAGCTTTATATTCTAGTATTGGCTATGATAATCCCATATACTGTATCCATATATATATATTTAGTTGACAAGTTGAAGTTTAGGTGACCTTTTTTATATTATTAGTGAAGAATCAATTGTGAAATTCACAGCCACCTAGCTGCATATACGCTGTATCGTTTCACGTAACCCGGTGTACCTAGGCTATTGCAAAGCTTGTGCACTACAGTAGGATATGGTATAAATTTTAAATTGCCCAGGTGATATCGCTGTCAGGTTGATAAAAATAGTTTCAACAGACTTTCTTCCTTATAAAGAGGTCTCGACTTATCAGGTATCTAACTTGTAGAACGTCATTCTTTCAATTTCAAACTTTAAAAATCCTTTGATTGGTGCATACTAAAGTTGATATCTACATAGGGAACCATTGAAGATGGTTTCTGTATTAAAGCCTTACCAAAAACATCCGGGAATTTAAATTTGACATGATATATCCAGCTTTTCTAATGACTTAATAAATGTATTTAGAAAAGTATCTAATACTACTGAATGGATGAGATGTTTGGTTTTATTGCGCGATATTGGTCTGTACCTGAAGTTTCTGTAGCCAACCGGTAGGGGGACCTAGTTCCAGACCTGGAGGTATCACACTCTAGCGTGTGTAAAAAACAATCCGGGAATATAAAGCTGGCAATATCTCAATCAATTTTAAATTTCTAGAAATTATTTGAGCTTTAAAAGGAACTTATTGATACTAATTAATGGAATTGTTCTGTTAAGTTTAATATTTTCAGTTCCAAGAAAGTTTCTATCCAGTCAACTTAAACTTAAGAATTCGATAGTTCCTTTGAAGAACGCAGTCTTGGATTTAAGCTGCAGTAAGAAAATCCGGGGATTTGAAGTTACTATTGTACTAATCAATTCAAATCAAGATTCTGAAGGGTTATAGGGCCCCAAATCTATGGTAGTGAATGCTTGAGATCTATAATCATTAAAAAAAATTTCGTCTTTTAGAAGTTGTACCAGCTTGATTCAAATCGTGAAGTGCTATTTGACCTCTGATCTCTGATTCAAGCATCTCTAAGAAACATCCGGGGATGTAAACCTGGCATATGACAGTTGGACGAAAACGTTCTTTCATCACTAATTTATAGTTTTGGTTGTAAAATATTACTAATGAAAAGCTGGTATGGTTGCTTGTATGGTTTGTCACTAGCTGTGAAAATACAATTAATTGGCAGGGGGACCTAATTCAGGATGTACAAGTTTCGCGTTTTAGTATGTTTAAAAATTGTCCGGGAGTTAAAGTTGGAAATATATCTCAGCCAAGATCCATTAGAACTATCTGAATATCCTAAAATCAAGCCACTAGTATCAAATGATAACATTTGTTGAATTTAAAGCTGCTGCTGCCTAAAAAAGCCTCATTTAGCCAGATCGGAAATTGATGGCTCTATTGACGAATATAATCTTTGATATTTAAGCATCGTTAATAAAAATCCGGGAATTTGAAGTTACCATTATTTCAATGAACTCTTATCAAGCCCTTTGTATTGTTATAAAATTTACACATATATGCTAATGAATGATTTAATTTTTAAACTCAGACATTACTTTCACTATTTCAAGTATGCAACGATCTATTCAAAATTTTGTGGTGTCTTGTTTTTGGTGTTCAAGCGCTTCTAAAAAATCCAGGAATTATATACTAGAATTTCATAATTGACTTTACAAATTGACTGAAAAATGCTGTTTATACTTCTGTATGGCTCAAATATCTGGTTTTAATGTTTGTGACTGGTCTATGCTATACGGACATACGTTGTGGTAGTTAGATCGATAGTGGACGTGTGTAAGAAAAATCCGGGAGTTTAAAGTTGGCAATGTTTCGACCAATTGCGAAAAAAAAATCCATGAAAAATTATAGAAACTTCAAAGTAGTGAAACTGAAACTATCGAATGGTATCATTTTGTTAAACAAAATATTGCTATATATCTAAGAAAAGTCCATATAGCCTATAGGCAGCTGCTCAAAAGTCAATGGCACATATATGGCAAGTATTACGCATCACAGCTTCAAAAAGTTTGCATAACGATTCATTCCAGCCTCTAGCAAACCATCTACGCATGTTATAAACTTGCATGAGTTTATTTGTGCTATATATAGCATGCATGGATTAATAGACCTAGGCGCTATAGTTATAGCTATAGTTATTAGCTGTTTACCATTCATTAAATTGTTTAAATACGGAAAGTTAGTATATAAGAAGGTGGCATATATAATTATAATGTATACTAGTTGCAAAACAGTAAATAGCCATGCATCGTGACAAGCTCCTTGAAGTCAAATTTAAGCCTGGAATTATAATTAAGGCGATATTATACATATATATATATATACATACAGGTAAATTTCTTAATGACTATACCCATTGCAACTTTTTGAGATACATATCTGCGATATCGATTTAAATTTAGATTGTACTCAACTGTAAACATGGCGCGCTTGTTGCATTTATGTGTTATACATGTAGCAGTGGTATGCTCTACAACGGGTATATACAGTACTTACTGTTCATTACGTTGATTTCTCAAACTTTAATTGCTTATTAAAATCATATTTTGCCATTAATGACTGCCTCCTTTCGTAAACATATTCAAACTTCATGATTTATTTTCGATGCAGATTTTAGTCAACAAAATATTATTGAAATTTCGAATTTTACACTAGCTATGCATCAATGCATCCATGGTTTATGAGGTTTATTTGTTTTGGTAGGGTCAAGATCTTGCTGCAGTATGTATTTGTTCAATTTTTGTAGTACGTACTATAGTTACTTATAATTGACATCCGATTATACGCTGCAGCATATGTTGTACAATTGTACAAGTACATTCAAAAGTAGCAAAGTAGCAAAATTCTATAGAAGCTTTTGGACATTAATTAAATTGTGTATAAGTTATGGGACTATGATATCATATGGATATATAAATCATTAAACCTTTTTGATTCCTACTTAATTGAAGGTTAGCATAATTCTACTTTACCCACTCGAATTATATATATTGAATATTCTTAGCCAGTTCAAAGTAACCCTTTTTATTAACATTTAGGTAGGTTCTCTGTTAGTTCCAGTGCTTAGAACTCTTGCTCAATATCTACACCTTCATTTAAAATAGAATCGATAGCTATAGATATAGCTAAATTTATGATGTATAGCCTGTAGTCACTTTTCAAATCCTATATGAAAAATTAACACTTATATTATAGCAGTATCACAACGTAACGCTTAACTGTAGAAAGCTCAGGTTTCAAAGGACTTGGAATTCGTGGTACATCAAAATTCCAATCCATAAAATTGGTACCTGCTTACCCGTTTCGCGTTAATCAAAACAAACCAAAATTTCAAGCCATTATATATATTACCTCAATCAAGATATCAAAACAAATAAACAAACAAACTTGTATACACGTAAACAATTGCCACATTCTATCATATTTGAACTCTAGTCTTGTCTTTTATCTCTTTATGACCACAGATCAAACATCGAATGTTTTATCCTAATCAAGATGTCATACCACACTTGCATCCCTAAATAATACCTGCCTACATTTCTTTTAACATCCTGGAAAAACAAAAAATCTCCATACTTATGCTGAGCTAACACATTATCTTACTTCCGCTTAAGTTCCCGATCATCAAAATTCAGCCTCATCCACCCACATGTTTTGCAGCTATTCAGCGCGCTGATGCATGAGTTAATTAGCAACCATTGAAGTATTATAACGGTTTCATTTCCACCCAATAAAAAAGAAAAAAAAATTTTTTTTCTCCACCTAAAAAAGTTTTTACCCTTTTTTTGATTCTACAAAACCTCAAGTTATAAAAACTGGTTAATTTCTCAACTTTTTTTTTTGTTTACATTGTTCTCTCCACACATAATATAATTATTGTCATAACAAATTGCATCTACTACATATTACACGAAAATTAGCATTTATAAACATATAATTAAAAAGAAAGCATTATTAGAGAAATGAGCGCACCAGTTCGAACATTAAGAGCAGTTAAATCTGCACCAAATTTGAAGAGAGGTATTAAAACCACTGCACCAACTCCGCAACCTTCATCATTATTAACTCAATCATCATCACAATATACAAATTTATCTGTACAAGCATTGAAACAAGAATGTCGAAATAAGGGTCTAAAAGTAAGTGGTAGAAAAGCAGATTTAGTTGATAGATTGTCAAGTTTTGATACATCAAAACTATCAAATACTCAACAACATAGTAAATTTATGTCAACATTTAAAAAATCTTCAACAAAGAGTACAAACAATACACCATTGAGTAGCCCTATTAAACAAACTAAACGAAATAATGCGACGATTGCTAGTGAAATTAATAAATTACGAGATCAAGTTGATAGAATTAAATTACCTACTGGTTGGCAAATGTTGGATAAGAAAGAAAATAAACCTTTCCAAATTCCAACCCCACCTGATGCTTATAACCACGGTAGTAAAGAAACTTTAAATACTAGTTATACCACTCCAAAACCTCAAGATGGCGTTGGAGCAGAAAAAATGGATACTAAAGTTCATGTTTTGGGAGATAATAATGTTAGAAGTATTGAAGGTGACCATACTATCGAAAGGTTAAATAAAGATACTAGAGATTATAGTCCTGGTAGTGAGGAGAATTATGAAGGTGATCAGTCATACAATGGTGGGTTTTCTTCACGTGATAAAAAGTTTTTGGCGGGTTTTGTTGCTACAGTTAGTGGTTGGTGGGCTTTAGGTAAACTAGGAAAATCTAAAGAAGTTTAAAGCAAAAAAGACAATTTCTTTAATATTTATAGTTAGTATATAGTTAATTTATTTATTTATGATGCAAAGGTATTTATAATAGTTTTTTTCTAAAAAAAAAAAAAAACAAATGCAGTTAGTATTATTAGTTTAATCCAGGAAGATTCAAATGTTTACCAAATTCTCTCTCTGGTTGAACCTTTGATGTTCTAATTGGTTGTGTTGGGGTAGTGGTATTATTAGTATCAATATCATTAATATTGGAACCTCTTGAATTTTTCCGGCTTTGTCTTCTTGAATTTTGATAACTATTACTTCTTGAATGATTTCTTGAAGAAGGTCTAGAATTTGGTCTTGAATTATTATTATTAAAGTTTGAATAGTTAACTGGCAATCCATTTTCATCAATTAATGGTCGACTTTCATCATTATTGTTATCCTCTGGGTCAACTTTCTTTTCTTTTGATCTCAAATAAATATATAAGGCCATAATAATAATACTAAAAACTAGAATAGCACCACCAACAACTCCTAATAAAATTGCAATTGGAGTTTTTAAAGGTTTCTTTGGATAAAATGGTGGTAAGAAAGGATTATTAATCCATTCAGGTCGTAAATGTCGATCAATAAATAAAATTGTTGAAGAGCTATTATATTCTCCAAATTCTGTTGTATCACCTCTATTTAAAATATGCAATTCATGATCTGCTCCACCAACTATTTGAATAAAATATAATCCATCACTAATATCTCTTGCCTTTAATTGAACATTACTTGCCAAAGTTTGAACTGATTTTTGGTTTAATAATCTATTAATTGGATTATTAGGTAATAAATGCATACTTAATAATAAATCAATATCTTTGGTTTGTGCAGTAATATTATGTTTATCTAAAGAATGAATTGATGGAACTAAAATAGTATAATTAGCATCTGGTTTTAAAACAAAATCCATATTTCGTTGCTTTAATAATTCAATAAAATATCCTCGATCACCCGCTGTTATCAAATCTGTTGAATCAATTTCGACAGTTTCTGGAATAATAATATCATCAATTGAATGTGCTACACCAGAATCAAATAAAATGTCTGGTGCATTCAAATGATAATCTCTTTCTCCAACACTAATCATTTTAGTTTCAGTTTTTGGATCATTATAAGCCATAGATGAAACATTAACAATCTTATCATCTAGCGTTGATAAAAATTGTGGTGAAGAATCCGTATAAAAAGGTTCTTTTAATATCATTGATTCAAACATATCTCTTAATGCAGTCATATTCTGTGATAAATATTTCATCACCAATCCTTGCTTTTGCCATGCGTCTCTTGTTGGCATAAAAACAGTCCATGATGATCCTTTAGCAGGATATAGTAATCCCAATTTTTCAAGAAAAGAAATGGAATAACTATTTTGAAAAAATGGACCAACCGCTTGACTTAAACTTGATGGTAATGTTAAATCTTCATCAACAAAATAAATTGATGTATTACCAATTTGATATTCTCTACTAATAACTTGATGACCATTCAAATAACAAGTTCCGGATCCACTAACAATAGTCTTGATTCTTTGATGATTATAATTCAACTTTTTTGTTGATAAAATACTAGTCATTAAAAATTGCTCACTTACATGTTCTGCCAAATGGTATTGTTCATTAACAAAATGATATTTTAATGCTGAGGATGATCCACTCTCATCCTGAATAGGTGCATTTAATGGACTTATTGATGTTGATGGAACAAAAATTGTTTGTTTCAATGACGTATTGGTAATTAAATCTGTCATATCCCGAAATCTTAATTCTTTAATAAAATGATCTGCTTCTAACCCTAATAAATATTTTTCTGCATTAAAATCAACTAATGTATAATTTGTAATAATTTTTTCATAAAAATGAATGATACCATTAGTTGTTAAAATATTGATAGCAGATGGTTTAAAATTAGTATTTATAACACCATCAGTAAGATTTAATATTGACCCATCTAAAGTTTCAACTTGTAAATCAACCCTTGCGGGAATAATTTTATTGATTATTTCATGTCTTTTTAAAAGTTTTTTTCTATCATTTGATGCCTTCTTTAAGGATCTAGTTAAATATGCCATTTCAACACTATTATAATCTTCAAATGCTTTATCATTTGGTACTAGTAATGTTGATACATTGCCATGATTAAAATTTTCTTCCAAATCCATCAAACTTAAATAGCTTGTTGCATTATATTCTTGCAAAACTTGCTGTGTTTCTTTTGGTATTTCCATTAACGTGTCGATTGCTTGAACAACACCTTTACCCCAGCCTGCTTCAATATCCTGTTCAATAACCTTTAAAGAATTAAAATATAATCCATCTTCTAATCCTGATACTAATACTGGTATATAGTTGGATCCATTTGGATTTTCTAACCAACTCTCTACAATCTTCTCTCCTTTTATATTTTCCCCAACTACTTTATCTTTTAATAAATGATATAATAATAGATCTTTAGTGATATCTTTAGAATCTACTGATGCAAATGCTGAATTGACTGGTGCCACTAATGTACAATTTCTTGAGACATTAATATCTTGAACAAGCCCATGCCTTCTTATATGGCTCAATAATATTGAATATTGAGCTGATGAGCTTAGTATATCAATAATTGTTTGACTATTTGCGGCAAATGCGGTTGTGAATATTGATAAAAACACTATTAACCGGAGCATAATCATTGTTTATTTTGTGTGTATTTGTTGTAATTGTATATTCAGATATTGAATATATCGATCAAATTTTGTTAAAGTTGGGCTTTAAAAAATTATTATTTTCTTTAGTCTTTGATATTAGATTATTGTAACTATAGAAAATCGCTAAAATACTGGGTGCTGAGTAGAATCTAAAGTATACAATAATATTAATCAATCGTACCACAATGCTGTTATTCGTTTAGCCTCTATATTGATTCAAAAATGGGTATAAAAATTAGGTTTTTGATCGATTATTGTCGAAATGCAATTTCCACGATGATGGGTTGTTGACGTAAAATTAGATTGGAAATCGAGGGGTGGAATAAAATGAGGTTTTATAGAAATGCTGTTAAAAAATCAAGTACGGACGTCGAAAGTCGCTGCGAACAGTTCAGCCCTACTTGTGAAAACTAAAATATGCGAATTGATGAAATAACTAAACCTGCAGTGACCACTCTAAAAAGAAAAAAGAAAAAGAAAAAGAAAAAACGACTTGAAATTCGATTCAAATTGTTCGTTGAGTTGAAGAAAAAGAAACAATCCAACCTAATTTATTTTCTGCGATGCAATATTTTCGATCTTGAAAAAAGTAATGACCCACTTTAAATTTGACAAATTTAGGATGATAAATATTGATTAGATCCGAATATATAGTGCAATTGTAATTTAAATACAGAATCGAGTCTGAATTTTCTCAGATGAATCTTTATACTTTCAAAAATAATGCTTAATTATAAAAGACACCATATACAAGGAAATGACCCTTTACCAAACAATCAATCTAAGTTAATACCAAAGTACTGTAATATTCAAATATTCTAGCTAATGCCCTAATATATCAAAATATTATTTGTTACAATATGATGGGTATATGAATCCAAAGGACAATAAAATATTATAAATTTTCGGCCCGAGTTGAGTTGATATTCAATGTCTGTGACTTCTTCAAATGACTTATCAATAACAGCAATCGCCGACTTATAAAATTTATACTTGTATCAACTCTTGTCTTATTTGGATTGTTGTTCAACAAAAGCCTTCAGTCAGGTCCAAAAAAGAAATAGCAGGTTCAGAGAATAGAAACTAAAACACACTAGATCAAATGCTTGTATATATAGCTAGTGATGTTTTGTAATATAATATGTCGTATAATGAAGACAAAAAACAATCAGAAAAGTTTTGATGATAACAATCAACACGACCATATTGTGGCGGGAGGTTGAGGCTAGTAAAGCTTGAACGGTCTCGCTTTCATGTGCGGAATTTAATTCTAGGTTTACTTATAATTAAGTGGTTAGTAATGTTGCCCGCTGTACTGCTTGAGCAGTGATGGTGGGAAGAATAGTAGAACGCCATCAATAAGCGTATTTGCAGAAATTTAACCTGGAGTTCAAGCTTAAAGCGAGTAGATGAGCGAGTGGCTGGCACCACGTTTTGCCTCTTCAAGCGGTCGTTATTGATCAAAAAGATAAGACAAATCGTAGACGGGAACGCCGAAGATGTTTAAACAGTGGTAATTGCTGACATAATTTTCGACACTCCTTAAAATCAGCGCCGCGCAGTCTGGAGAACTTTTTCCTCGTCTAACTATAGTTTTAGTGATAATAATAAAACTGATTAATTTATTAAAGGCATAAGAGGATAGCTACTAGTTGTACAACATATACGCAGGTAGGGATGCTTGCATGATTAATGCATTAAATTTTAGACAGGTTTAGGTATTTGCATAGCTATAGTCCAGTCATGATTGAAAGCTATGCCACGTTTTTTACAATGAAATATCCATTGGGGTTACTTCTCAAGTTAGTTATAATTTTTGTTTATTTTTGGATTTCAATATCAAAATGATTATAAAGGAGCCTGTAAACTCACTTTAAGTATTGATATCGATAGTAGCCTGTTATAATAGTTAGTGAGATTGACCCGGATGCTTAATTTTGTCATGCATGCTTCAACCTTGTAAAGATCGAATTATTAGCTAGATTGGGCAACTGGTTAATTGAGTATATATACAAGAATGAAAACAAAAAAAAAAAAAAAAAAAAAGAATGATGATTATTAATTAACTAAAACGGTATCCATCTTTCTGGCTCAAAGAATCATATATAGTTGGTTTTGAATGAATCGAAAGTCATCGAAGATGAAAAATTGATCTGTGAGGCAGTTAATAATTAAGTCCAACTAATTTCCTATCAATGAAGAAAATCTTGGTAATAACTCTATATATAATTTGTTCCGATATCATACTATTATCAAGTTTAACTTGATTTTGATCTCGATGGATGATGCATACGATAGTTGCAATATCCGGATATATGTAAGCTGGATAGTTTGATCCATAAGGCTTATATCCATATATATATAATAAAATATTATTAGAAACCTCGATCCATCCACTGGATCTTTCGAATTAATGCATACTACGAGTCTCTCGTCCTTCTTCCAATCAATTGTTTCATATTGAACTTATATATATAGAGTGTCGGCGATTAGCTAGTTATCTATATATAGTATACATGTGCACCCTAAACTTTAGCTGGTACCCTCTACATTATATGCCTTGAATATATATATACTTATCGATCCAATCTCCATGACTTTATCCCAGTTTCTTGTGCTTTAGAGGCTAAAATCAATCGAAGCCTATTTCAATGAAAGTTTGTATACGCCTGAACCAACCAAGTTTTTATCCTAAAACTCCAATCCTTTAGTTGGATTCAAAGAGAATACGTTAACACCTTTACCCTTCCATCGCCATGACTCTAATTTATTCTATAAAAATATATCCTATATATGATATCAAGCTTGACAAATCAATAGTTTAACACGTGGGTGTTAGGCCCTTAATCATATGTATTAATTGATAAATAGTATTTTTTAGGCTCAACTTATTCCTGATCATCCGATATTATGGTGTAAAAATTCTTATAAAGAAGGGTTAATGTCTGGAGCGATTCTACTTATAATTGATTCGAATCGACTGGAACGCAATTTAAAACATATACGTTGCATTGTCTCACTAGCCAAAAACGTACCGCGATATACATTGCAGCACATATGTAATTTTTTTTTTGTTTTTTCACTTCAGTTTTTATGTAATATTTGCAATGGAGAAGAGGTTGAAAATTTTTTGTCCCTTTAAATTTTACAGTCCTGCAATGTCATATGTGATTTTGTTGGTTGAGACCTCATGAAAAGCAAGTTTTTAGCACGTTTCAAATCTATTGATACTTGAAGATGTTTAACTATGTTCTCATTATAACATTTAAATGTTACAGCTTTTTTCCGAATATTCAAGAAGGATAAGGGTCCTATATTACCACAAAGTTATTTCGAATCCAAGATTAGGTAGTTCTGATAGTCACAGACCTAGTTCTAGTCAATATATAGTTATATGTATACTGTAGTAATAATATTTCTGACTTTAATTAGGATAAGCTTTTTTCAGAAGATTTTCTAGGTGCAGAATTAGATAATTGGCTTGCAGGACGTCTCAGTATCACAAATTTTAAAATGAGTGGTTTTCAGGTATTAATTTCTTTAGTTATCATATATGGTAACACTACAATTTCTTTTGGATAAGTGTATATATATTCAGTATATATGCCCACAATTACTCTATGCTTGGTGTACGAATCAAAAGTTTAACTTGTACAGAACAGAAGAACGCGTGTACCTGAAGTTAGGCTGTGTGTGGTGATTGCCACCATGATCACTGTCATAATATTAACCTAGTACCAGTAATTATTATAGATTATAAACAAGATCTAGCTACGAAACCTAGCCACAGACTGATTTTTATGAATTAGGTTTGCAACTTACTCGAGCCACATGCAAATATTTTAATTATGTAGTTACAAAATTCAATCACCGTGGGGTTTCAATATGCTTCTACCACTATAGTATAATAAACAGTGGTAATTCCCTTCTTTATATATAATATAGGCTATATGAATTATAATAATCATGACATATGGATAAGTAACTAACATCCGTACCATGGCTTTATTTTACGTGCACTTCACTTGGCACCGGCAATTAATTGTTGCGTGCAATCTATTACATTGGATTTATAAAAATACATTCATATCAGTTCAAATCTTCGGACCTATCTAATTATTAGTTATTAATACCAAGATACTCTATCTTTGCATATATATTATTGTAACTATAGTATTCGATTATATACAATATATGTATATACATGCCTAAGTCTGTGAGAAAATTTATAATATCAAAAAATATAAATTTATTGTTGGTTAGTTGGTTAATTATATAAAAAAAATATCTAGGATTTGATGTCTATTTATATTAAAATATCCATCAATTCCATTCAACCTAAAAACTCATAACTATAACAAAGAACAACCTTATTATGTCATCATTATATAGTTAATGGTGACAAAATATATAATCTTCATAGTTGTTCAACAAACAAAGAAACGACTTAAAACCCCAAAGTCAACACAGTGTATACATAGTTACGGGAAGTTTTCATGTATAGTGGTAATTGCATGTTTTACCGCTGTCAAAGGTCAATCACAGATATTTATATATCAACTGGAGTTGACCTTTTCTATATATATGGATGGATATATTGCAATTGAAACACAGAAGATTTATAATTTTACTATAGACTTACGGTGATATTTGAGTTAGGTAGGAGCCTCGGTCATGACAATACCTCTTCTAAAATTTGACAAAGATGAAATGTTCTTTTTTACATAATAATCCAAGCAGTAGCTTAGTAAACACACTATAGTATGCAGATCATTTGACTATAAATTTAGAATTAGAGCTTCGCAATCATTTGTGGAGAAATCTCAAAATGTTTCTTTGAAGCATATGGATGTAGAACCTTGTTTCAACAGTCGAAAGCCTTTATGCTCAATTGTAATCAATCAAGAACTATTGCAAAGTTAAATGGTTCTTTTGTTAAACTCCAAACTATAAGCTTTGGTATTTTTCACTCTCCGATCGATTTGGTGGGATTTAAGCTTAACAAACAAGCACCAAAATATTTGAACCTTTGTGTTAATAAGAATAAATGTCAGGTGGTTATAATGATAAAGTATTGTGTTAGATCTCTTTATGGGGATGATCTGA
This sequence comes from Blastobotrys buckinghamii (nom. inval.), assembly GCA_030579975.1. Classification (NCBI taxonomy): domain Eukaryota; kingdom Fungi; phylum Ascomycota; class Dipodascomycetes; order Dipodascales; family Trichomonascaceae; genus Blastobotrys; species Blastobotrys buckinghamii (nom. inval.). The sequence continues at coordinate 79,861 of JAKTSB010000061.1, forward strand.
TCGATTTATTTGTAACCCCACTTTGGAGTATACACCTGAAACCAGCTGGTATAGCTTTATTTATTTCTTCCTTCTCCATTTGAGATTCGAAGCTTATGTAGGATTTTAATACGTTTTTGATCAATTATCTATCTAAATATTAATAGTATGTATCCACTTTTGCTTAGCCAGAATTAACTTTACAAAGATTAATTTTGATAAATAACTATTCATAATTTTTTTTTGTCATATACAATATATATGTATCCTTACATGGTAGGTTTTATCATTAGCATATGGTTTTTGCATTATTTGTTTCGTTATCCCACCAACAAAAAATGTGCACTTGTTTGATGATCTTCAAGGATTCTTAGTATCACCGAGTCTATCACGTCGAGATTTGTTAGTTGATGGGGCTATTTTGTGAACTTAAATATTATCCATCTCTAGAAATTACATCAAAGAGTATCCTAGTTGTTCAATTCGCCAATTCCTAATTTTTTGGTTTCCGGATATTCTCAATGCTTGAGTCTTCGGCCAGATGCGTGTGTGTTGTTTTCACGGCTGAAAATGTGCAGCCTAACCTCACTCATACCCATATTGGCTCTGAAACTATGAGCTGCATCGGATAAAGGTCAACCCCATAAGAAGATCTATAAATTGTCTTCATTATAGTACATATTATACATTATAGAAACGTTATTAATATGTTCAACATATCGGAGATTATAGATTGCTAGAATTTCTCAGGTAACAACTCAGGATCTGATAATTTTCAACTATATACCGATTAAATTATCATTGCAATGGTTTATAAATATTTATTTTCGATAGTTACCAGCTCATCCTTTTGCTTGAAGAGCAATAAAATCCCTCAAAAATATCCAATAATTGATATTCGATTAATTATTATGCAGTCTTGATTTAAATATGGATATTCATAATTAAGGGTTACATTGTTGGCATAATTAACCATCCATGAAGTCCTTAACAAGTAGCTGAGCTGTTATTGCGTTTTGTGCCGTGTGTTTGAACAGTTAAAATATATGAATTAGGACTAACCTAAGTACAGTGTAACCAGCTGCGGCCTGCTAATACTCAATTATTATCATAATCACACTACAATTGATATACAACAGAGTTTTATCTATAGTTTTATCATCTGCTGAGCACAAGAAGTTCTTAAAGTGATTCATGCCAATGTTTGGAGCTACGGATTTAGGATTCAAAAGATGCCAGCTACATCGCTTAAATTATTTCTTAAAGCTTAACAGTTGACTTTTCCTAACTTTAAATTTTTTAGTGTCAATTATTCATATTTATGTGAAAAAAAGTTTCAGTATTCGTATAATATTTTAAAATATATCTATATTGTATACATGGTATAAGTGTGCTTAATATGTGTACATTTCTAGAAACAGAAAATTCAATCTTTGTTCGGGCTTACTAAGTAAATAAGGTTTACTATTTATCAAACCATGGGCTACAATCGAGTCACCCTATTATTATATCTTAAAATGTTACGAAGGTTTAAAAGCAGTATCTTCTTATAATAAAGATCGGATTCATGAAAATGGATTTAAACGTACCATGGTATAATCGCAGCAAATCCCTGAGATGAGCGGTTTAATACCGCAATAGACCCTCTAGCTAAGCCATTCAACCCCTTAATATTTCCTATTTTTGGGTTTATGCTTGTTGCGCTTGAAGTGCTTTCCATATACATAGCTATAGCTGTAATCAATCCTCTTGTTGTGGAATTGTGGAACTAAAGTATAGAAAGTTAAACCCGTGTGATGGGCTTACTAAAAAGCGATCAGGCACAGTACTTATACATTAAGCAGGCATTAATTACCTAAAAAACGGCGGTGGAAATTACATGTATGCTATTAAACTATATTATGAGAAATTTGCGTAGAACAGCTGCAACAAAGCATTGTTAAGTGGGTGGGTCTTTTCTCTAAGCAAGATATTCTGTATGTAAGATGAAAAATTGTTCAAACAGTTCCGATAATTTCAGGAACATCCATCCATGAAGATGTATGTTAATGAATGGAGATGTACTTGTGTAATTTTCGTGTTGCAATCGATCAGCTTGGCTAGTTAGATTTTTTTTTCGAAACTGTATAGAGTACATTGGCAAAAATCAATCGGTGAAATGTTGCCTGCAGTTAAATATTTGTAAAACCGTAAAAGAAAATCGAGAAAAGAATAAAAGGTTGATTGCTCTAAAAAAATCCCAGAATATATTCTTGGTCAAATAAAAGAATTGATATTTTGTTAACACTATTGAAACTGATGTTTACAAGTTTGTATTTATTTATAGAATTTATATCTGTGGATATCTAGAACTTCTAAGACTTTTACCACGGAGGTAAGCTAGCTAGCTATAGCTTACCAAAAGATCTTCATTAAATTGATAATGTTTCCCCCTGTGATTTTCACTTTTTTTACCGAATATAATTGCAATACCACTGATCTTGATCAATTATTTTTATCAGTCAAAACGTTAATCAAAACAAAGTCAGGATTATTATAAGCATACATATCTCATTCTATCAGATTGCAGAGAATCAAGTCACATTGTGTGTTTTTCCAATTGTTAACATAAACGCAGTATATTATAAGTATACAAGAGCATAATTAATAGCAACTGCCATCGTAATCCTATGACCTCCATATATAACAAAACTATAGGATACATAGTCGGATGATGCTTTGAACTTTCAATTTAAATTGTAGATCAACATATACTACAGAATTTTTATATTCAAATTTAGAAACCCGAAATATTGATTAAAGCCACTCATCAACATGAGAATTCATATTAAAATTCTAGACATAAATAAATCAAGCTCTTATTCTAACCTGTATGGATCAATGCAGCACCTTCGGATACGAAAATCATAAAAATGAACGCCTATAAGAATTCTTTCAAAAACCCACCTGTTTTGGCTTTAATAACTACATATGTGCATCCAAACTTAAGTGGGTATATCTTACATTAATGTTAAGAACAAAATTCTACTATAGTTTTTTCTGGAAGAGAGATGCGATCTGTTTTTAAATAAGCTTAATTTTTGATTTACCAAGCCGAAATTTACCTTCCCTGACACCGCTTGAGTGGAAAGGAAGCAAAAAAAAAAATTATGCAGAATTCGCCGTTTCCAATAATAACTCATTATTCTTTTGTACTGTAAATTTATATATAATAAACATACTTTCCTCTTTTTTTTTTTTTTTTTTTTTCACAAAAATTCCTGAAATACCTTTACATTCATTTTATAAAAATTTGACAAATTTTGCTTTCCTTTAAAAGACTCAATAGGTTCACTTCACCAACTCAAAATTCACTATATATATATATAGTGTTGGCATTTTGCGATAATTTTTTTATTAATTGTGTTTGGTACCACGCAATAAAAGGAAGAAAAAGAAAAAAAAAAAGTTTTTGCTTTTTTCATTCTCTTGTGCGGCAACAAATCAGTTCAAGCGGTGGTAAATTTTTACCCTTATCAACTTATCAACATTATCAGCATACAATCCTCTATTAGGGCTTTGTTACTTTAAATCACAGATCTCAATCTTTTTTTTTTTTTTTTTTTCAGATTTTTTTTAATTTCTCAGTTGATTTTTTTTTTAAAACTAATCATCTCAAGTTATATTTTTAATTAACTTTTTTTTATTCTTATAATATTTCAACATTTAATCGAAAAGTGGCTACACTTACTCTAAATTGAATAGCTATATTTCACAAAGAATGAATAATGATCCTCCGCAGTCATCATCATCAAACGATAGCAACAGCAATAATACCAATACCAATACCTCTAACAATAGTAATAACAATAACAGAAGAGTAAGATTCCCGGTTGGTAATAACCCAAATGCTAGTAGAAGTTATTTTACAGATGATGAAGAAGGGTTACAATCACCTAACAGCACCACTAGATTTCCAATAAATAATAATGCATTGATTAGTCCAACAAGTGGTACGTCAACCCCTTCAATAGCTGAAGAACAGGAGCCGGAAGATTATTTTTCATTACCAAGAAGAAATTATGACTCTAACAATAACAGTGGGGCTAATAGTCCTGCAGTATTTGTAACTCGACCTGATGATACTAGCATTAATTTATCAAGAAGATCAAGTGACGATTCAACTTTTGTAAATAATACAAATAATTCCAATCCTTTTGGATCTAATCGAAACTTATTAACTCCATTAACTCAACGAAATCAATCTGTTATGGTAAATAATGATATGGCCGGGATTTTAGATATTGGTATTTATACAAGCGGTGGTTTGGCACCTGGTGCTAGACAATTTGAATCTTATGATCCTGAAGATGATTTAGAACAACGACGATTAGCATTATTAGCAACATTAAATGATGATAATGTTCAGCATATTACTAACCAAAATAACAACGTTAATGGAGCTGTAAGACGGACTGTACCACATGGGATGATTAAACCTCATCATCAAAAGAATGAATCAACAGGTTCATCGAAGGATAGTGACCTTTCAAGTAAAAATAATAATCCAGTTAAAACTGAAAGCATTGAATTAAATGATTTTAATAAATCCACAAGTGAAGAAGATTTGGCCAAGAAATTAGTTCGTTCTCATACCCAATTAAAACAGAAATTAGAAAATAATGTAGCACCAGAACAAGAATTTTTAGCACCTGCACCAGATCAAGAAGTTGAAAATGAACATAATTTCAATGGTTTTAATGAACCACCACCTCAGCATGAAGATTATGTTCCTCAAGGACATGTTAAACAAGGTATTTTATCAAGTTTATTAAAACTTTATGAAAATGATTCATTAGATCAAAGAAGTAATGCATCAAGTCATGTAACTTTAGTACCAGGGACTCCAGGTACACCACCAAGTGAATTAAATAGTGGCAATAATTCTAGAAGATCAAGTTTTGGTGGTGATTCTACGTTTTCTCCTGAAAAGAAAAAATCATCATCAACACCACATAAATGGTATAAACATCGAAGAAATGTTTCATCAAGTCATTCATTAAGTAATTTATTTATTTCTGCGAACTCAACACTAACACCACATGGGATCAATGATCCAAGTATTACTTCACAATTTCAGCAACATCAATCAGCTGTAAGGCCAAGATTTAAACAGCGTGCAAGTGCTACTAATATTTTCAGAAAACGTCAAAAAAAGAAGGAAGAAGAAAAAATTACAGTTCATATTGCTGGGGTTTTACAACGACAACGATTTATTCTTAGAATGTGTAGAGCTTTAATGATGTATGGTGCACCAACTCATAGATTAGAAGAATATTTGAAAATGACTGCAAGAGTTTTGGAAATTAATGGTCAATTTCTTTATATTCCAGGTTGCATGATTGTATCTTATGATGATGCAATGACACATACATCTGAAATGAGAATTGTTAGATGTGTTCAAGGTTTGAATTTGAACAAATTACAAAAGACTCATCAAATTTATAAAGAAGTTGTTCATGATTTAATTGGAGTTGAAGAAGCATCAACAAGGCTAGAAGAATTATTAGCAAGTAAAAATCGATATCCTGATTGGTTATGTGTTATTTTTTATGGATTAGCATCTGCATTTGTTACACCATGGGCATTTGGTGGTACATGGGAAGATTTACCAATTTGTTTTTTATTAGGTGGTGCAGTTGGGGTTTTACAAATTATTGTTGCACCAAGATCTGATTTATATTCAAATGTTTTTGAAGTCACTTCATCAATTGTTGTATCATTTGTTGGTAGAGGTATTGGTTCAATTTATAAAAATGGTAAACCCGTGTTTTGTTTTGCTGGCATTGCTCAAGGTTCATTAGCATTAATTTTACCAGGTTATATTATTTTATGTGGTTCATTAGAATTACAATCAAAAAATATTGTTAGTGGTTCAGTTCGAATGTTTTATTCAATTATTTATTCTTTGTTTTTGGGGTTTGGTATTACATTTGGTGCTACTATTTATGGTTGGTGTGATAAAAATGCTATTTCAAAGACTTCATGTGATAAACCAATTGATCCGTGGTATTATTTTTTATTTATTCCAGGGTTTGCAGTATTTATTGCTTTAGTTAATCATGCTAATATTCGTCAATTACCAGTTATGGCTATTATTTGTTCTGCAGGATTTGCAGTTACTTATTTTATCAAAACTAGAGTTTCTGGTTCAATTGATTTTATTAGTGCCATTGGTGCATTTTGTATTGGTGTTTTGGGAAATCTATATAGTAGAATTTCTCAACATGGTTTAGCATTTGCTATTATGTTGCCAGCTATTTTTGCTCAAGTTCCTAATGGGTTAGCATCTCAACAATCCTTGATATCTGGTTTAAGAAGTGCTGATAATATTGTTAAGAATGGTACAAAAGCTCATGTTACTACTCTAGCTAATGGTGCAACTGCTACTATTTCAGCAACTGCTGATTCTTCAACTCAAATGACAAGTAGTGGTAGTTTAAGTTTGGGTGTTACAATGGTTCAAGTTTGTATCGGCATTACTGTTGGATTGTTTGTTGCTACATTGGTTATTTATAGTATTTATCCAGCTGGTAGAAAGAAAAGAAGTGGTTTGTTTACCTTTTAAAAATTAGAGATATAAAATGAACAAACATTTTATTGCATATAGTTATTATTGACATTTATTTGTTAATGATAATTTTTTTATATATATATTTATTTATTCATACATTTTTTTTTTCTACTGAATCTTTGTGTGTTATTTCTTTGTACACTGTAGGTTTCTCATGCTGGATTGTAGACTAAAGTTGACAAAAAAATTGTTGGATTGGGTTCTATAGTATACTAGACATCTCATTGATGTTTATTTGGCAACTGCTTTGAACATAATTTTTAGTGCAGATATTAATTGAATTACCAATTGAGGTGCTATGTGTATGTGTATAGTTTCAAGCTATAGGACGTCGTGAGGCTCTGAACTTGAGCAACTATATATAAAGTCAGCCCTTGACGTACAATATTAATTAGTTGATTGATATATACTTAAATTACAATCATGAATTCACTGAAAATTAGGACCCCGTGCCACATATACACGAATTTCAGAACTGAATTACTCAATTTGGCCACGAATTCTTTTAGATCTTGGGATGACTATTTGATCTATGAATTTGCTATTGTTTCTTTTCATTTTACACTATACTGTAGTATACCAATAATCATGCACCCCACAAAATTATTTTTATTTGATGATTGATCGACTTAAATTATACGAAACATAGTGAGTAAAAACTGCAAGGCTGACATTTCAGCACTACCCTACCAGTGGATTTTATAAAGCTTCTATATATATATAGATCTCGAGTCGGAGATATAAAAAAATCACCGAATAAATATTTGACCGGTAGGTTCCGCGCGCTAGTATTAACTTCTGCTACTATATATTCGGGTGCGTGTACTAATTACATCCGTTTATGTACTTTAAAGACTGGCTCTTCTCGGTGACTATAACAGCTCGGAGGTAAGATGTCGGAGTTTAATACTTCGACCATGCATTTGGCCCTATAGGCAGAGTGTAAAGGCTTAATTAGGGATTGGTGAGGTTTAATTTGGCGCCGAAATTTTGGCCGAAGTGATTTTTCGTGACGTGAATTCTGTGGCAACGCGAAGAAAAATTTTCAAGTTAAAATATGCGTATCGGATTAGAAATTTCAACCTTTTATGTGAAGTTGGTCGCTATAAATGGTTTCAATTGGAGTATATGTTGACTGGTTGATAGTATTCTACTTAGTATACCCATATAGAGCAACTAATCACAATTTTCTGTACTCATGTGTGAACTCTTGAATTCTAGTTGCTATTGATAGATGGCACTATATATTGATCCATATGTATCGGCTGAGTTAAATAGAGAAGTATATGCGGACCTCATATATATTTGCAGTGTTAATCAGGCTGAGCCATCGGATTTAGAGAGTGTGTTAATTAGAATACTGGATTAGCTGCAGTCTTGAGAGGTCTTAGTGAGATGGCGCTTAGCATGTAGATACACAAGCATTGAGATATAAACCTAATTATAGATTTTGTACTTATAATATAAATATTTACTCTGTTTAGTGAAACTTTACTTGTAGAATCTCAGCTATGAATATATATAGAATAGTTAAAAAAAATGTTTGTTTGTCCAATTCAGATGTATTCAAGGTAGTGACAGTTGTATGAATCCATAATTTTTGTGGTTCGAGAATGTTTCAGGTTTATTATCAACAAACTTAACGACATGGTGTACTATCCGACATAAATTATGTAAAAAGTTACACAAAACCTCTCAGAACTATTTCTGTAAGCATTATTAAGATTAATTAGACTTCTATTTGTATATTTTAAGTGTTCTGCTAAGTTATACGAAACTATTATATATATATCAAGAAATAAAATACAATTTAAAATAGAGTAGCAAATTATAAAGAGGAAAATATTCACTGGTACCTCTAGAACGTAGAAGGAACCCCACTTGAAACAGCCCAATTGGACTTTTGATTTCAAATATTTATATATATCGAACAGTTTAAAAAGAATTGTGATGCTTTAAAGTTTCTAGATGGATCTCATCATATACATGAAAATAAAAATCTCTCATTGTTGCTTTGGTATTCAATATCACCCAAGTTATTATAACCAAGCAACATATTAAAATTGTTTCGTCTTTAAAGGTTGTGCCAGTAACTGCTGGGTTGAATTAAAGAATAAAAGCCCTAAAGCTGACGCCACTATAATTGTTGAGATTCTTACCATCATGATTTGCAATGTTCAACTGCAATAATTATAAAAATTTTTATTTATGTCTCAGCTCGCACCAGATCTGCGCCGCACTTGCAGTTGAAAAAAAAATTTTCACCAGTACAAAGCTTGCCACTACTACAAATATTTTTCACATCAAACTCGCGCGATACATCTTCAAAAAACTATAAAAGGGGACTAATTTCCCTCTGATCTTCTCTTTTTTTTTTCTTTAAGTGACTTTACTTCATAGGTAAGTACCCTATAAATTTTAACTACTCTCACAGTTTATAACGGCACTGTTAAGAGAGCTCAGCAAAGAATGGAGATAACTAACAACCACTAGGATCATTTCTATAGTAAACGTCTCTCTTTGGACTCTTCTCAAGAGCCATAGAATCCATCCCAGTTGATGAGAGATGTGCCTGCAATCCCTAGAGTGAGAACCTAATGATTTTTAGGCCTACCTTATGGTTTGGTCTAGAGCATTTACAAGCCTTCAATTTATGACAAGTTTTGGATCAAGGCTGACTGTGCTCCTTTTTGGACATGGTTTGGTCTCTAATTCTTTGTTTTCGAAGGAGCGATGATCTTGACCCTTTATATGTGCCACTTCGGTGGAGTTATACTGGGTGGGAATGTATGGCTGTCTGATGGGTTTAATTTATAAATGGATTTTATTACTTAGTATCAATATATTTCACATTTGATGAATTTTTTTTTTACCACTATCTTGTAGCTTTGTAAAACAAACGCACGGTTATGATACGGTTGATTTGATAAATAAGATAGCTTCATTAGTTTGTATATGTGTAATTGATAGTTAGAAACTCGATGAAGCTTGTGATATTCCACTATAGTTGCAATTGATAACACTATTAATTGTGCCTAAGATCTATCATACCAAGTTCTCTAAATTTAAATGAAAAAGCATGGGCCCATTGGGGGTAACGGCTCTCAAGTTCGAAGAACTTGTAGGCCCATTTATATAAGTTAGTTTGGACTGTCAGTATGTTTTGATCAAATGTAACAAGAGGTTATAAATATTCAGCCTCTACTGTATACTACTATTGCCAATAGCTTATGTTATTACTCCATTGTTACGGTCCTTACCTTACATTACTATAACCAATTATCAGTTTTCAGTAATATCCATAGCCATAAGGTTGTTGCTATCTTTAGCTATATATTAAGTTATAATTTGAGACATCCTAATGGTAATATATATGAGCAAATCAATTAAAATTTTATCCTTATTTTTTATGAAAACTAAACTTAAGTTTTAATATATATATATATATTAATCAAATGGCATGAATTGATGGATTATAATTTATCCATATGCATATGAAATATAATCAACCCACTCTAGAACTGATTTGTACTATATAGATTTCTAAACATTAAAATAATAGTAATTACAATTGTTTAACCATTGCAACTTCTTAGCACCCCTGCTTGACAGTTCTGCCAAATATTACCAGCAGGTGAGAACTTGAGGTGCAATATTGCTGCGGCAATATAGATACTAACATTTAATAAAAACTTGGATAATCAGTTAATTCAAGGATTCACCAAAAAAAAAAAAAATTTTTAAACGATTGATGAGTTAATATTACTATCATTGCAGTCAATCCCATGTCGTAACTCTTTGTTATTGTGTGCGAATAGTAGAACCTATGTTAGATAAAAAAAAAGATGATAATAAAGATCTTCGAAATATAAGTTAAAATAATATTCAGAAAACTCAGCTTTATACCATACTATTTTTTGAAACTGCTATAGCGTCGATATAAATTACTGGTCTCTCAATTACTATTTATAAACTTGAAAGTATTTTCCATCAAGATTAATTCAATTTGGGTTTCTATTTAAAAAATCCCACAAAATATATTAGTATTGAAAAATATGATTGCAAAAAAAAATTTTTTTTTTTTTTTTTGAAGTTTTACAGGTGAGTTTCACTAATCTTCTTTGATATAGCTGGAACTTCTGTTGTGATTCCCAAATCAGAAGAATGTAGAAATTTCTATTGCTGTTGAATAAGTTATAACAAGGAGTTACGATATCTTGTTCAGCTGTGATTATTCAGCGGATTTTTTGATAACATAGTTAGTTAGTTAAATCTTTATTTATTATTTATTATTACAATTATTAAGGGCATTAGAACTATAGGGAACATGCGGAAGTTGGTCCAATGGACTGCTCTTCACCCCTACCTAACATAAGTAGATATATAAAACAAAAAGTTAAGAATATATGGACTTTGAATATCATTGAAAGAGTACCTGTAGGTTTATTAATAGGTTACAATCAACTAAAGCTCTTAATTAGTTTTGAAGTATGTAATTCTTGGTAGTTTTTGCTGAATAAGTTGAGACTTTTACGAGCATAGGAATTTATATTTTTTCCTCTGTAAAAATTTAGTAAAAAAAGACACTCAAACATTGCAACAAAAATCGTATTTCAGTGCTTAAACTTCACTGAGTTCAAGACTCTTGGTTAATTGAGCACCAAAATTGCTATTAATTATTCGTGATACGATTTCGAATATTACTCCAACCTCTATGGTTTCATCATAGCGTAATTCACCGATGCACTCTTCAATAAAGGCAATTGATAGATTAAATGGTTTAATTATATTAGTGAAGAGCTGTTTTTGTATCTATCATATGACCACTAGATCTTGGTCTAAATAGCTCTGAGTATACAGTTTAAATACTTGTTCTTGGTTTGGTTGTAGCGCTCAATTGCGATGGTACCGAAAAAATTAGGTAAATTAACATCAATGCAAATTTAACAATAGAAACCTAATACAATAAATATCAAAATTACGTAATTTAATAGAATAAACAGTTTAGAATGTTCATTAGATGCACTTATAACGAATTAATTTAACGCTTGTTGGTTATTTTTGGTGATGATGAGTTATTAAACTTTTAGCGTCCACTTTTAGGCCCAAAATATACGCGTCGCGTAATAAAAAAAACAAGCCATAATCATGGATACAATATCGACCGTTTCCCTAAGACTAGGCTACTTGTTATGAGTCAATAAGAAGCAATTGAGCCTACATTCACTTGATGAACGATCGATAAACAATTGCATGTGCATGGAATCTAATCTATGAACCCATTGTAAAGACAAAAGAAGTTCTGCCATGGTAAAAATCATCACAATCTTTGAAATATTCTATTATTTCTACGTGATGAGACCTTGTAGAACCACATTTTTATCATATGCATCACATGAAATTAATCCATCGATATTTTGGTTATAAGAAAACGATAAATCCAAATAATAATTTTGGAGAAAGAAAGAAGTAAATAACGCGTTAATTACAAGAAAAAAAGAAAGTAAAAGAAACCTACATTTCTATCCATGGAATTACGAAATCATACACACACACACACACACCTCGCATGGATACTAACGCGATAAAGTCTATAACAAAAAGGAACCAATCCTGGCTCTGCATGATGTATTAAACACCAAAAGAAACCAATTGGATAGGAATTAATAACAATTAACGCGTCTTCAAAGATATCATGTAAAAGTGTGGTGACTGTAGTAACTGATAATTATTATGGTTGCCAGTTAACCATGTATTGGTGCGCAATATATTATTATATAAGTCTCCGGTCGCATTGTTTATTTATTTATTTGTTTTTTTTTTTTTTTGTACTCAAAGAATACGCGTCAATATTTTAGTACACGTGATACCTCACAGATATCATTTCGATTTCTTTATCCACAGTGTCTACATTATTTTATATTGGGCTCATTAAAAAAGCTTGAGTGGTTATTAAATTAGAATTCTATAGTCACAGAGCGTTGAATCGATGTCATGGAAACTTGCAATCGATGAGGTTTAAGGAAAACACTTTGGACCGACCTGACGGAAATTACCAGTACAGCAATTCTTTCTTAGGTAACCAATCGATACATCCCAGTTAATTTAATTATTGTTTAATGTTTTATAATATCATTTAAAACTGCATTATGGATATTGAAATCTTCTATCCATGATTCTTAGATTAGTGATTGGTTCGCTTGAATTGGGTGTAGTGTTTTACATTTACGCGTGTCTTTTGAATAGCGCATAAAGGGATCATGTATTAGTGGTTTGCCCTAATTATTCAAGCACCATCAATGTATTCTGTTGATAGTTACCGTAGATTCATTAAGACTTGATCAAATGAAATCGATGCAAATTTTCAGTATGGATATAATGAACGCGTGTTTACCCGCCGGTGCTTTTTTTATTTGTTTTTATAGTTCATGTAATAAAGGACAGGTATACAGCATATACATTTGCTTAGACTATGATTAAGCAGCACTGACGGTTTAAAGTTATAACTGATAGCCTCAAATCAATCCCTGCTTTTGAGTCGCATATTATGCTAGATTTGAGCGACTTAATAATTGATAATTATTTAGTTTCAACTACAACTGAAACTTGGTTTACAATTGATATAATCTATCTAAAAATTTTGATAACATGATAATTAATTATCTGGGTTTATTACACTGAATTCATTGTTAGACCAACAATTACTTACTCAATCTCAAGAATATCTGTTAGTTGTAATTAAATTGTATCATATATAAATATTAATAGGCCTATAGCAATTGTATAAATATTGATGATTTTAGTTCAACAATTGTGCCACGTTTCTAATGGATGAGAATGATATACCTGAGGATAAATGGTTAAGAACGTTGTACGTTTAAGTACACTGTTTTTATCAAGCAATGCTAGCGATGTATCAGTAAGAGTTAACTTTATAGGAGCCCATTGTTTTAAATTGAAGTTCTGGTCATTTTGATCGAACTTTAAGATCTCGAGGATTGTATATATGCTGCCAAGGGATCATACTTGGTTTCCAAGGAATAAATCACGAACTACCCAAAAGCAAATTACATTAGGATGCTTCTACTAGTATTGGTCTGGTTGTATATAGGTGGATATTTTCAGGTATTTGGAACAACTTAGTGAGTTTCTATGTACTTTTTAGGAACTGTCACCTGTATAAGCCACCAAGATCCAAATTTAGAAGGCTTAACTCAAGTGGTTAATTTAAATAGTAGAGCTGAAAAATTATGTTTGGTATTTTAACATTAGCTTGAAACTTAAGAAATTTATAACATGTTATACAAGTAGTTGTATATAATAATAAATAGTCTAGATATTACAGTTAACAATTATAATTGAAGAGGAAACTATTCAGCATATAGAACGCAAATATTATTTTGATATTTGCATCAATAGTAACTAATGGCTACTAAAGCTCATTCCACGCTCACTGTAGTCAGCTCATAGATCACGGCCCAGTTCAGCCTTCTGATCTATATTTTAAGATACTTGATAAATATATACGCACATTCTCCACAAAATATCATCAACAGTGAAACGCTGTATGTTCTGAGTTTTATTTTTTATTCCTTTCATTAATTGAGTTATAATCTGTTGGGCTATTATTATGTCAATGAATACAACCTGCAAGATCTGAACTTTGCAACGAATAGACCAAACAAAATCTCAGCCCAAATAATACGATATTATAGTATATAGTATAATAAAGATACACATCCATGTATGGATGGATACGTGTACTAGTATTTAAAACTAATACGATATTATTCCAAATATTTGTAACGCGCAGTTCAAATATCCTTGCGTTGATGGACACCATTATAATCGCAACATTTTCACAAAAAAAAAAAATTATTTTGTCTAAAAGAAAGATAGATATTTTTTTAAATCTAGTGCGACAACTCACATCTAAACTTTGAGCTTGATTTAACTATAATAATAGAGCCTATAATTACTAATAGAGGTGCCGTGGCTAATGGTTTACAATTCCTTAAGAACTGAATCCAAAAATTTTAATAAAAATTATATATTTATAATTTAGAACGCTGACGCCAGATTTAATTTCTTACTATTAACTTTATTATTTTCAATAAACACGAGAATTTCTTCTTTAGTATGGCGTGTTAATTGAATATTTTTATCAATTGATTTGGAGACATTCACGGTGGTTAAAGACCAACCATTTATAAAGCAGTCAAGGGTTATTTAACACCTATATCAATTAGAGCAAGTTGGCTCAAAATAAGTTTAAAGTGGCTGTAACAAATTTGTAACAAAGCTCAAAAATATTTTGTCTGTTTCGGTACGGAAGATCAGTCAATAATAAAACCTTGAATAATTATTACGATAATATGGATATACCTATTGCTTGAAAAAAAAAAAGAAAGGAAGAACTAATAAGAGGTTAAGAAAAGATCCTCGAAAAGCGCTCTGAGGGAGGTCAATAAAATGAGGTACGACGCGTTAATTACTTTTCAAAGGATAGAATGAGATCTGGATCTGGAATTTACTGGGCCTAAGAGACTTTCAAGCCGTAGTAGGATACGCTGTATAACTGTTATATACCTTTAAAAGGACAATTAAATTGAAAAAGGATTGAATTGTTACGCGTTTTTCAAGCAGGGAAAAGAATTTGAGTGAGCGTGGAATTTTTTATTAGCTGAGCTTTTCTTCTGAGACGCGTTTATTGAATTTTTTTTTTTATTGTTTAATTAATTCAAGTTTGTGGATTTTTTCTTGAACTGGAACAATAGCGGTTTTAGGGACAAGTCGATCAATCCCGAGAAGTAAGTTTTGAAACAAATGCAGAAGAAGTAATATTATTTTGTTTTTTCGCAACACCACAGCTGCTGGAATTATGGAAAAAGAATTATTGAGTTTAAAAGACGGTTCAAGTGGTAAAAAGCTTAAAATAAGCTGGAAATCTATTCAAGACTCCATGGTATTACCAAAAAACTCTGATACTATTTTCAACAAAAAAGAAAAGAATAACAGCATAATCAGGACCCAAAAGTAGCAGAAAATATATCACCAAAAAATATCTTTTCGAGAGGTATATTTGAATTGAAACTTAGGATAGATACTTTAGCTATATTCTTAACAAGCTGAAGCTTGGGTTTGGTTCGATCAGCAGTTTCTGAATTGTCAAGAATTCTACTGTAGTAAACTTTACAGCTCTTGAGCGTCGGATGGATTAGGATACACCAAAGTTACTAAGGTTTTGATTTGAACAATTTCTTTTGATTCATTGCGGTATTATATATTAATAATTATGGTAATCTTCAATTCATTAAAATTTAAAGCTTTTATATTATATCTCACCATATGTCAGCACAAATTATCAAATCTTGTTCCTTTTTTTTTTTTATCTCTCGGGGACCGGCTACCTTAGTTAAAGGATATCAACGCTTAACTGCAAGAACGTTAAGTGGTAGTTTGTTGTGTGGCTAGGACAACACACTAACACAACCATAAAATTAAATAACCTCATGATTGGCTCAAAACAATTTTTGTTGTTGTAACCCTTGGTATCCATCACCATGGGTGATAAGATTCATCATAAAATTTTTTCAATTACACTTCCTAATTAGACCAAAAATGGCGTTAATTGATTTTTAGTTTATCATGCTATAGTTATAAGAATTAAAAAAAAAAAAAAAAATATTGATACGTAGTACAGCCGGTGAATGATAATTTACATGCTAGTTAATTTTCTTTTTACCCTGTGATAAGAAAATGCCGTTAATTGAAATAAAAATTAAGTGCCAATTAAGGATACAAAGAGAGAGCCTAAGTATTCTGAAGTTGTTTTTTTTTGACTTACGGCTGGAGATGTAACTTGCTCTTGTTCATAGCTATAGAATGCATTGATGGTAATTTAATATATATTGAAAGCAGCTGGTAAGAACGTGGGCTAAGGTTCAGAAGCACAACTTTTACCATAGCAATAGTGGTTCTAGATCGATCTCTCGTAACGACTAGTTGAAACTTAGACCTACAGTACATTTGCACGTTGTTGAGTTACATTTTTTGATCAATATTATTACAAAAATCTTCAGTCGGAATAATTGGTACCACGTTGAAAGCCTAGGTATAGGCGAGTCGGTTATTGGTGACCTACAGTATATATGCTGTATTCAACATGTAGCTATATACCCATATATATAGTCATTAGTCTAATAAACAAGTTTACGTTTAACGCATTTCTACAAATCTACAAACTGTGATCAAAAGTACCTTCACATCTGAAATACAAAGCTAAAGGATGGATCCGGACTCTCTTATGTATACTCAGAATACAGTTTAATGTTTGTTTTGCAGACTAAAAATCCAACAGTTGAACCTCAAATCAAACAAGTTTGAGCTGGCCTTAAGAAGCTTTGCCAGATTTTCTGCACTGCACTGCTTGAGTATAGAACAAGCCTAAAACCATGCACAGTGAATAATAATGAATGCACAACCGGTTACCCCTGACAACCTTATTCTCAAGCTCAATTGTAAACAATCATCATCCCTCTTTAAAAAGATTTGCGGGCCATCCATTAAATTCTGGTTTTTTTCACCCTTGAAAAATTGAACCTATACAGTAGCTAGGGCTTAAAGGTAAAAAAAAAAAAAAAGGTGAAATTTTCATGCTATAGCAAACTAAGCTTTCAACCCTGCCTTATTAAGTTAACCTCAAATTTTATTACAGCGCTTGAAAAAAGGCTTATGCATATATAAAACTTCAAAAGCAACTACTAAAATTTAGCCCGCACTTTTGCATTAAAGTATTTTTTTTTTTCTGATTTGAATTCGCCAAATCAATGTGCTTTGAAGCTATTTACTTTTTATGGGGTACATGAAATTATTATCTGCTCTATCACATCGATTCTAGATATATGTATATATCCTGTAAGTGATGTCAAAAAAACTAATCAGTGTACATAAATTGCCAGTTCTACTTAAACCTTTAATATGATTGATTGTTGAAGGTTTTGAGGTTTTCTTTACAGTATTCGAGTCATCGTTGAACTACTAATTTATAAATGATTCTACAGTGAGCGGTGAGCCATGGTATATCTTGAAAGCAAAGTATACATACTTGTACATATAGAGGCGATGCAATATCATTAGCTAGCTAGCTAAATATGGTAAAACTAGTTATTCAATTTGTAAGCATCTATATACCATAGATATCATATATAGAATTCTACCGTATACAGTATTTTACAATATTGAGCTTAACAACCTGCATAAAAACAGACTAATCGTCTTATAAATGTTATTATATATATTATAAGTTAGATGTTGAATCTCTGAATCCTACAGGTTGAATTCTTAAGAGCTCACAGTTATAGACGACATTCTAACCAACATGGATCTAATATATTTATGCCGCTACTACATCTTGGGCTTTTTGCTACAATTGAGTCAATTTTCCATTGGTCTAATATTACATGTAAAGAAAAAGTGTCAGCAGCCTATTTCAATCAAAGATTTCATTATTAATTATTGGTGGTGGAATTAAGATAGCCCGATCTCGAACTCGGCGATCTATCAGGATACAGCTGCCATGGGATTTATCCATATATATGGATATAGGGATAGTATATATATATATATATAGAAGTTACGAGCCCCTTTCCCCAGATTTTAAATCGAAGTCATAAATTCCCAATTTAAATGTTACAAATGACAGTGAAAATTCTGCATTATTTGAATTGCAGTTTATGGGCTTGAGCTCCTAGGCTATGAATTAAAAATTGTTCATCATTTCAGCTCACATTCTTGATAGGTTTGAGAGAATGAGCTGCTCAAGTGCTCGTTTAGAACCAATGGTACTTACCCATACAAGGATTACATGAATCTCTTAAATTTTATAATTGAAAGTATGGTTACCACTTAAAAGTTGAATCTACCAGCCGAAGGGCTTGATATCCCGATGGTCTTTAATTTCTTATATACCCCCTTCTACAAATGCCATTGTAGTGGGTTTTTTCCTCATTGCATTGATTACCAAAATCTTGCACTCCATATGCATGGGTAACGGTATATATATATATATATATGGATATTAGTTTATCCCATTATTGTAAGATTATATATATAGAGGATGTGGTAAAAGCACTTGATTCTCAATTATCAGACTATGATAGAGGCCCATCTCTTTATCTATCGAACCCAACCACATGCCAGCAACATCAAATTGGGCAGGTTTGAAGTCAAAAAAGGAGAAGAAATTAATTAGATATCGGCTTATGGATATATTACAATAGTATATAGATCTTAATATTAGAAACACATCTAAACATCTTAGTATCTTAATGTTTTATCTCTGAACACAATTTTTTATAATATCTAGGGATTTAGACGTATAATAAATCATTACTGGCACAGATAAAGAATTCTGTATTGCATAATATTATGAATTTGATTTTGAAATTTACTCCTTAAAATGTTTGCGCTGGGTTTGCCTCGTTTAAACTGTGCATTATATAAGAGACAAGCTTAAATTATGATTTATCAAGGATTATTCAAATTTATGTCTTCAAATGAGGCAAATAGCCTTTGATTCAACTAGTTAGCTATAATATCAGGTCCTGGTATTAATTATTTTTTCAACGGTGTAGAAAAGTTGGTTTGGTACGAAGATATTCAGTTAATTATTTGTTACTTTGTACAAGCGGGCCTGCAGTATCAACTCAATTGGAGGGATCCTTTATATGGATATCAAAGCAACTAGATGTTGGATCGAGATACTCTACATCTGTAATCAAATTATTGCGCATATTGTATCATCCAGGTGGATCCAAGGGAAAAAAAAAAAAATTAAATCATCATTTTTGAAGATGATTATTACATCCCACTGATCTATAATATTTTACTGGATCTTAATACTGTACTTTAACTTGATCATCCTTATTATAGAATCAAGGGTTAATAAAATAGAATTACACATTTGGAAACCATGCTTGAATACGAAGCTTTTGAATACGCTGATACCCCCCGACTCCGATGGGCTGGTTAAGATAATTAGGACCAGCTTGAAGCTGTACTAACACTACAGGAGTTCAATAAATATAGTTAGAGGGGTTACTGTAGAATACCAACAACATTATCCATTATAACTTGAACTGGAAAAATGATGCATTAGTCCAAGTATACTATAGTCTACCAAGAATATGCCGGTAACTCTATCCATTATTGCAAATGTTTAGCGGTTAAAAGGCTTGTATAGAGTTATGATATTCCAAGAAGTTTAGTCAATTGGTCGGCCCAGGGTGGTTGTTACTGCAGCTAAAAATTTGTATTGGTATCAATTGCTTTCAAGAAAATAATTGAGGAGGTTTAACAATGATACATATAATGGCGAATGTTGCATGCATCATATGGTCACACTTCCAAACACACGAGCCTCAAATCGATAGAAACCACTTAAATTTGAACATTGTTGGATGGGATATTACAGAGAAACATTTCGGACATATAAAATCATGAAATAAAAACTCAGAGCCTTGCTATTTTTTTAGAGTGCTTTTTATGATATTTGGGTATAGGTTATGACTGACAACCCCCCTTGGTTACCGAGTCAACCAGCTTAGCATATATTTATGCATTCTTTTTTTAGAGAACAAAACAATTATGAAGCAGTTTTGAGGGTTCCTTACTGGCCCAATCTGGATACTTACATTTTTTAGTAACGCTTTTGTATATTCTTCAGAGATCAGAAGATCAAATACAAAATATGTATTTGAAAAGACGAATTGACTATGGCAGTTTAAACTAACAGTAGGACCTGATTTAGATGCTACTCTATAGATAATAGCTTACAGGATTAAATCCAGGAGATATTGTCAGGAACTTTTATATTTATGGTCAAGGACTTAAGCGGGGGAATGGATTAATTTATATAGCTGTCATCATCGGCCTAGGCTGCTGTCGGGTCGGAGGAAAAAAACTTGTCGAACAATAAAACAGCCTCATTTCAATTTTACCCATATTTAATTTTACTCCACGTTTTCTCTCTTGTATTATTGTTGGTCAGTAGTTCCAACTGCTTATCTACAATGTTGTTATAATTTTCAACTATCTTTTAATATGAAAGGTAAAATTCTTGACGATATTCAATGATTTTAAGACTCATTTGGAATAGTCATTAAGGGCACGTTAGAAAATTAGAAATCTTTCAACTTCTACTTGGTACCAGGTAAACTACAAAGTTCACAACTTTACCTATATATACATATACATAGTATGGTATACTTATGAATCGATCGAGATCTTTGAATCTTCAAACCAGAAATCTTTAGATCTTAAAGTACATTATAAATGCATGGTTTCAAGTGCTTCTTAATCGATCGATGATCGGGATCTATAATTAAATCTTTTCCAAACAGGAAGAGCTGGCCCTACATGTATATAATTACTAACGCTTTAGTACCACTCCCTGCCTCCATCCATGGTAGATGGATTTCTATTTCCAGGCATTGTATGGTTTTTTGGCATTTTATATAGCTTTGATCTTTACAAAGGGTGGCCCTTTTACCCCTATCAAGCGATGGATCATAAACCATATAAATCGAATAAGCAGGAGTATCTATAATTAATTAATCATTTAGAATTCAATAATGATACTGACAAAAAATGAGTTTACAAAGATCAGCTTCATAATTAAATATCAAATTTATTGTAATTATGTTACTCAATTGCTGTATACCTAAAATTTAAGGTGATGTGGTAATTTTGATCATCTGTGAGAATTGAGATGCTCAAAAAATCTTCCCCGACTTTTTTTTATCACTGTATATGCCTCATTTCAAAAAATGGCACCCACAAGTTTTTATTGAAATTTATTACTGTAAAATTTTAACGAATGAGAATATAATAAGAAGGCATCAATAAGGATGCAGCACTAGTTTCAATCGCTACAGCTATAGAGCAAAAAAAGCCTTATCCTTCGAAGCTATAAGAATAACAGCACATATACTTACAGGCTTATCCATATGTAATAGGCTTAAGTGGGTAAGCTTGTGCATGAAATTAAAGCATATTCAAACTCATGACAAAACTTATGCTCCATAAAAGATCATCTTAATACATTGGTGATGAGCTACAAAATTTAGCATCAACCTCGAGTCTACATGTAATTGATAAAATTCTTAGTCATACAAATTTGTTTACAATTGCTAGAGTTTCTATTTATAATTGGTGGTATTCGTGAACAACTACAAATGTAAACCAAGTCTGAATTGTTTACAACATCAAAGAAGCACTATATATACAATAAGGCGATTAAAATAAATTTTTAAAATCGAGCTGTGAATTTTTAAACAGCAACTTATAATATATATATTCAATAAACAACGAATTTCAAAGTTATCACCAATTTCGGTGGTTGAGATATCATTATAATGTATATTTTTAACCTTAATTGACCGAATCGACAACCCCATCATCGATATTAATCAATTGGTTGGTTTTTATAACTTTGAATTAAAGCACCAAAAATATATAAAGAACATGTTTAACTCGGCTTATCCCAATGGAAGAGTTGTACAATAATCCAGGGGAATTACTTTTTTATTTACTTTTCTATAGTATATATACATGTATATATATAATATATAGAAGAACTTTTGATCGATTCGGAGCTCGAGTTGGAAATTTCAGATTTCTTAATCGTCAACATGGCAGCAGCTTCAATAATTATTTTTTCTATTCAATTACGTTTTTCTATTAAAATCTGCAAAAAGTAAACATTCTTTTGTTGATGAAATTTTTTTTTTTTTTTTTGTCACTTTGACAACACATCACTGCTTGTGATTAGTCCCTTATAAAAGCGTAACAGCACTCTAGCGGCGCTTGAACTTGTTTTCTAGCGGCAGCAGAAGATCTTCAAGCAGCAGTAATCATAACAACTTTTTAGTGCCACTAAAATAATATTAACCGACAAAAAACAATAACAATAACATTACTTTTTCTTCCTCATCTTTTTTTTTTTTTGGTAAAACAGTGCAGCACACAAACTTAGAACCTGGAAATTTTTTTTCTTTCATATATATATAAACAGTATCTTCTTCAGACTTTTTTTCCCTCTTTTTTCTTATATTGCATTTTTCATATTTCGAATTATTATTATTATTATTTTTTTTTTTTGATACCATTTATTTATATTAAACAATCATTGCATTATTAATCATTGTCAACTATCTTTCAATTGCATCGTTTTGAATTCTGATACAACTTCACCCTCGAAAAAACACAACTTTTTATTATCATATTTGCATCTCAACATAGTTTTTCTCGATATATATTAATAGTATTGTGATTGGAAAAATTTTGTACAAAAACTTAACGATCGATCAGATTATCAACATTCTTTCAATCTCATCACCTCATATAAAAGGACAAGTCATTATACTAACATAAACCTTTTGAAACTTATATATAAACAAAACTGCATTCAACTATTTTTACATTTAACTCTTTCAACTGTTCATTCATCAACCCTTTCAATTCTGAAAAAAATGCCTAGGTATGTATATATATTTACAAAAACAAACTAACATTAATAGACCAAGAAAAGAAACCAAATTAACTAGAAAATCAAAAGTTACCACGCCGCAAAAAGTTAAAAAATCAGGAAAACGAGCTAGTTCACTACCCTATAATTATACACAATCAAATAGTCCATCATCTTCATCAACATGCTCAACTACATCAACACCATCACTAACGATGTCATCGCCATCAGTATTTGATTCATCATCACCAACTCAATCATTATTCAGTGATTATTATTCTAGCAGTAGTAATAATAGTAGCCCACTATCACGACCAAAATTTTTAGCTCCTCATGACTTACTATATGATCGAAATTTAAATAATAGTTATGGTCCAACTTTAGCAACAAAGTTGGGTGAACCATTTGAAGAACAAGTATTTTTCAAATCAAGTTATGAAACTTATAATAATGATTATATTCAACAAAATTCTATTGCACCAAAATATTTAAATAGTGGGTCGTCAACACCTTCAGGTAGATCAAAAAAACCAAGAAAACTGGTTAGTTTAGTCATTGAAAATGGACGAGCAACTACAGTCAATGAATCTTGGGATGATGATGAAGAAAGTGAATATGATACTGATTCTGAATGTCATGAATCTGATGATGCTTTAAATGCATTTCAAAAAGCATTGGGAAGATCACAATTTCAAAGTTCATTTTCAAGTTTTACAAATGATTGGAATTTTTCAAGTCCAAATAGTTCAACCGATTCAATAAAAACTTCATGGATTCCTCAAACTCCAAAGACTACAATGAAAAACAAAGCATCAACACCAAAGAAACAAAGTATCATTTCGCCATTAATGTTTGATACTCCAAGTCGAATTAATCCAGATGCATTTGATGATTGTTTTATTAATTCTTATGGAATGATTTCTTTCTAGATGATTACCAGATATTATTTTTTTTTTGTTTTTGAACTTTACTAATTTTGTGATACCATTTACCCCCTATTTTTTATTTTTATTATTTTTATTATGCATTACGAAGATATGATTCCTCCCCTCCCTACCAAAACTTTTGTATTTATCAATACAAGAAAATAAACAAAAAAAGTAATAATTTAATTGCTAATGATTTATTCCTATTTAACTGAAAAAAACTGCAAAAAAAAACTTTTAGATTTTTCATATATTATTATATGTTTTTTCAATTTTGTCTGTATTATATTTATATTTTATATAACATAGTCTGAAATACTATTTGTTTTTTTTTAACAAAATTATAACTAATCTTTGATTATTCAATCTGAGGATGTACCGCAGTAGCAGTGGAGTTACCACCAGTTAGTAGTAATTACATGACAGGCTTGTCGAACAAGTGCTTGAGATTGAACAATTATGATTAGTGTTATCAAGTTTGTTTAAGAATTAGATGTTATGGATTTATTCTTAAAATTGCTTGGTTATTCTTATGAGTAGATTCGTCAATTTATGTTATTCTATAGTATACTAAGGTAATCTAATTATTTTTAAATTAGTTTGTAAAGTATTTTTTATCATTCCGATCAGCTCACTTATAAGCATTTGGTAACCTGTTTACGATCATCAATATAATTTGCAAGTATACTTAAAAAATTAATGTTGATTCTTAAGGAATTTTCAGGATACGTTGATTAATTTCGCTAAAAAACATCAAAATAGTATCGGTTATAGCCCATGGGTTACAGAAATTCAGGCACTAATTCGTTGTTGGTATTAGCTAATTATTTGGCCCAAAACTTGAGATGTTAAATTCGTAGGCTAAACAACAGCAAAAAGGTTGTTAAGTATCCAAGATACAGGGTCTTCAGGGGATAGAGATTAAGACATCAATAATTGCAATGGATATAAAAGACATCGTTCGATTTTCATACTATGGTGTACCGCCAGGTTGGGTTATCTAAAGTGTGTACAAGAACAAGCATTTATGTGATAACACACGCTGGGGAATAAAGGATGAGTAGAGTTATTATTAACATTAAGCTAAAATTTCAATATATCAACCAAAGAGAGAATTCTTTTAAAGCCTAGGCACACTAACTATCTGTAAAACCTGCAAATCTCACCCATTCCATCAATTTATTAGTAGGTTTATATCACTTGGGGGGTTTTTTACATTTATAATAGTATACATCTTGTATTATTACTTCCTTTTGAATACCATTGCAATATCTCGAAGAAAACTGTCTAAGAGTTTGACACAATACATTCTTAAAGTAACCGACGAGATCTTGAATAAGTTCGGATGAACTCATGCAGGTTAGCTAGTAATGGGAATTCAAAAAAAAAAAAAAAAAAAAGCATCGGCTGAATAGACAGCATCCATGCAGGATCCAAGGGTGACTACTTTTGCAACATGTGTTCTGGTATCGATCAAAAAGATAAGATAAAGGTGGTTTTGAAGTACTGTATCATTAGGTACCAACTAATCAAGTACAGTGTTTGTGAATGTATAGTTGATCCCAGTGAATAGTCTCAAATATTGATGAAGTTTAGTCGAGGTGTATGAGCACATGACTAATGTAAACAAATTAAGATAAGGCACAATTAACAGGCTAGCCGATCGAAAAAAAATGTTAGCTCATAATTGTAATGCATCATGAAAGCTTCCAGTAAAATGTTTAAGGGTGTTTGAATTAAATTTCTCAGCACGATTTTTAGATTGGTTGTATTGATAACTATTGTAGTTGCAATTAACTATATATAGGTATTGGTACACAAATAGTATGTTGAATATATTATAAATATTAATACTTAGGTTTGGACTAAGCATTAGCTTAAAGGTTTAAAGCATATAGTGAGTAGTAAGACCGCGTAGTAAGTTTAAATGAGAGTTTCGATTGGAATGTTGGCCAAGACTAAAGTATAATTATTCGTAAACATACATTAAAACGGACTAATTCTTGAAACCTTGTAAAATTATTCTTTATATGATCGCCGTAGTACATTATTTTGATAAAACTATAGAGCTAAGTGTTAGTTAGTTGATAGAGCTCCATGGATCATTACTTAATATTGTCCTTCACAGCTTTCCAGGTACCTGTTTTACTTGTAGCTTCATGATGAATAACAGTGAAAGTAGTTGTATAACTGTAGTTACTGCAAATACTTTGTAGATTGAAATTGATGAATTTGATGAATTTGCTACAGTAATATATTTAGCCTAAACATTAGCAAATGTTCAACACAAGGCATGAACCTTGTGTTAAACAATTACTGGAAATATACCTAAACTTTAATCAAGGTATACATAAGTTTGTGCCTGTAAATGCAGTCATAGGAATACTCGGATAATCCATGCATAACCACAATTATAATATATCTATACGTATGCTATAGAGCACAACCTCTATCATATAGTACAACAGTTCCGGCCTATATCGAAGCTTAAATGGCTTTATACCCTACTATATCCATGCATATATATATATGTAGGGGTTAGAATTACCATATATATATAGGTATACATGTACATAACGCTTCATTCTTCGAACTATAGACTTTTAAGATTTCAAAAGGATTCTAATACAATACCAAAAAACGTTATTATATTAAAAACTTTAAACACCATATATATTAATCTTAAAAAGAGTTACATTCAGTTGCTAAGGCAAACGATTGATTTATACACTTGAACAATGCGGGTGAATTAAACTTTTATCATATATAGTTTCGAGCGGTATCTTCTCAGTTACATGTAGGGACCATGCATATCGTTGAACATACCGCAATGAGTATTAATAAATATATATAGTATTGCATATATTTAAAAAGATGAGCAAATTTGATGTAAAATGTACTTTACCTTAAAATGATACCACTTAATTTGGTTAAAAATGACAACTGTAAGATAAAGTAGGATTTTTCATAGCCAATTCGATGTGCATCTTCTATAAGATACCATGTAATATTGGAAGGATTTTATGATCATTGGATGATATATGAGTATTTAAAAGACGAAATCAGAGAATTGGAGTATCCTTTGATCAGTTTTATGCAAGGGATTTGTTCACTGATTAGGACTCGCCTTACATTTGTTTGATGCAATCGAATTGCTGTTGCAAAAAACCCGAATACATAAAATACAGCTCTTGGTATTATAACAAATCAAATTTCTGCGATATCAAAAAAAAAAAAAAAAAAAAAAAAAAAACC
>JAKTSB010000062.1:0-107136 GCA_030579975.1 Blastobotrys buckinghamii (nom. inval.)
TTCGGCCTTTTTTATTAACCTTTTTTTTTTTTTTTTCCTAGCCTAGACAGATCAGTACCCCATGAAAGCTTCGAAGCGTTGGAAGAGTTCAGGCCAGTTTATTGTGTATTATTTTTTCATATGCAGAACCCACTTTATATTTACCCCCCATTTCACTTATTACATACATTCTCGATAATTTTCATGTTTAGACTGGAATTTTCAAATGCTCCAAAGTAAATTTTCACGCGTCTTAAATTTATTTAGGTGGCTGCACCCTAATCTAAGCTTGTAGTCTGGGGGGTTAACTTAAGACTCGATCGATCATGGCTCGCTCCATACAACAATTGGGTAAATTTAATCAAGCTATAGTGGGTCTCTTGATAATGGTTATAGTCTTAGTGAAAAGATGCGTTTACAATAAAAGCTGATTAATATTAACAGTTAGGTACTTTGGTATGGGCATGCATATATCTTCTAATCGTGTGTTAATTGCAGTTTACATTTTTCATATACATAAAGGTCTAAAAAATTGGTTTTTAAACTAGTGTAAGAAAAATATGGCAAACGCAAACTGTGATCAACGCATAATTGGGAGGTATCGAAATCATTGAAAAAAAAAATGGAACCTCCTTAACATGACATAGGCTAACAAGTTATCTGTCAACCATGTGCACCAGGAGTTAATAAGCCTATCGTTGGGTGGCTGGTGAAAGCATATATATTAATACCATAATTTCAAATCAAGTCTAGTTTTGCTATAGATATATGGGACATCCGTATTTAATTATTGGCAATAAATAAAATACCTATAGTTATAATTAATATATGAGCTATATTATTCTACTCAGCTCATCATTATTTTCCAACTATTATAATGGCCATCCTATATCACTAACCTTATATTAATAATAATAATAATAAATAAATACCATTTAATAATTTTTAAACTAAATTAATGTTACTTATTTTTTTTTTTTTTTTACCTTATCATAATTTTAATCATTTAGAGTTGTGGTTCAGACATACATACATTATAATCTGAACTATCCATAAACGATAATCCAGTTATCAGTCAGTATTATCTGAAAGTTTTCAATAACTTGATGAGTTGAAATTGGCATAGGTTTAGTGCCCAAAGTTAGGACACCCTCACCATATAGTAAACTTGGCAAAAGTTGGATCGATATCATACTTAAGGGTAGTTCATATACAAGTGATGAAACTATATAGTGAGAATTAATACAACTGAGGCCCAAATATTCCCGGCTGTTTAAGCTAAAGCACAGACGTCTCATTTAACATTATATTCAATAACCCTAGTTAGGATCATCCTATATATATATGCCCAAAACTTACCCCCGGTTCTAAAAAATTTCTAACTGTGAAAAACTAAAACAATTTTTATAACTTAGCATGATAGTTTTCGACAGATCAGTTTGTCGGAATTCATCCGAGTGATATCAACCGTAGTTCCATGAACATCACCCGACTGATTGTTCAATTGATAAATTAAAAACTAAGTAGCCCTCTTGTTACATGAACAGTCTATTATATACTCATAGCCTATCTTACCTATAAGTCCGGAAGTGGCTACCTTTTGTAAAACTTGTACGTACTCGATTGATTAATGAAGGATGCATGATGATGGATATAAACACATCATGGCAATCCTCGATCGTTGTGGTAAATACTTAATAATCCTTGTGATTATATATATGTCCTCAAATATCACCAATCCTATTTAACTATTCAATTGATTTATAATAGTGATACTAAAATATGAAATAAAAGCAGGTGCTTAGTGATAAGTATATTTGACCGTGCTTGTTGCTATAGGCTTACCTTAAAATATCACTTTTATGATATATACCTCGCTTATTCACCTAATTAAGCACTACCAGTTCCAGCTAATATATCTATATATTTTAAAAGGAGTATATATCCTATAATTGTTCATGATTGCAATTTATAAACCCGCAGCATCATGATCGATCTCTTAATATTTTTTTTACCATGAAAACCAAGCAGCAAATCCACAAATTCAACTCATGATAGATTATTTTTTTATTTGATTAATATTAGAGTTATTTCAAAGAATATCTTTGATCAAAGTAATCAAACAAAAGCTCACAATATAAGCGTTCTTTAGTTATAAACATTTCGAGCGTATATCCGATCTCCAGCCGCATTACTATTCCAAAACACCAGATCAGATTAATCTACACCCAAGCATACCAGAATCTGCCCACGCATTACACACCACACGACAAATTTATTTTTACGCGAGAGCAACATATCTGCAGTGATCATGATTCTCCCCCATCTTTTTGGTCCAAACTTTGCTTACACGCATGACCTTTGCATAAAGCATTATCTGAATCCAATGGTTCTTTAATAATATTTCCAGTGTGAATTAAGCTCGATCCTTTGATTAGCTGCAGATCATGGGTGCTTAAATTTTGTTCATCAAAGCTTATAAATTTATATATCATCTGCCAAAAAAATTATTTGATGTATGAACCGAGTCCTACCATATAGGCTGCATGGTCTTCTTAGATAGTTCAAGCTATAGCTGTATATGACTTATATATATATCTATAAATGAGCAAGTCATCCCTTGGATCCTAAAATTATAATAAAATATTATTTCTTTCAACCTAATTATTGAATTAAATAATATCTATTACAGTATATCTCGGTTACTTTGCCGTCCTATTGATATCTTTAAGTTAATTAAATTTCTCAAGCTTATTGTGACTCCATGGCTATAGTAAGCTTAAGCATTGCTTTGATGAACAGGTATACCACGTACCTAAGCATACAGAATAATAGCAATACTTATGATAATGTCGAATAAAGCGTTATAATATCTATAGTGGCTCCGCAAATACTTTAATACATGATGACATTTTTGATGGGATTAATTTTTAGGACCAAATTGCGGACATTACAAGGGTCCCACATGAATTTGAAATTCCTTTCTGTACCTTTCAGGTACCCGTAGACCTTAATCAGCTAAGGTTTATTTTAATCAAATTTGAAACATCGATATAATGTTTCAACGGTATTCTATTTCAAAATTTGGAGTAACAAAAGTTCATTTGGAAAACTTGTTAGAAAAAATGATATACATTCCGAATTAAGGGGAAAAAGAGCTAGCGCACGAATATATATACAGTATACAACTTTTTTTGTATATTCTGGCATTGTTTCCTAAAATACTTCCCTGACGAAACAGAAAGATACAAGTATCATAAAACTTACAAATAGGTATATGCTATGAATGAAAATTAACTCATATATAATTCCTATGTAATAAAGTGAGGATCCAAGGGGTGCATCACCGTCACAGATCTGATAGATAAAAGCTAGGATAAACTTTTTTTTTTTTTTTTTTGGTCATTCATCCACTGGACAGTAAATAAACATGACGATCCCTAACAATCAACTGAACGATTATAAATAGGTTGTAATGTGCACTTTTTTTTTATTAACTATAATAAGCAGATAATTTTGGTTTAACAAAGCATCGGTGGATATTAATTTTTTTTTTTTTTTTCGGTATAGAAGGGGTGTTTTTTTGTAACATAATAGAAGGACAAAATGGATTATTTAATGCAAATAATTCATGAGTTCGATAAAGAAGAAGGGAATAATAACAAATCACAGCATAATAATGGTTCACAACACACTGAGCAGCGCAATAACAGCAGCACTAAAAGTGATAATGCTGATAACAATAAACAAAATGTAAAGTCTAATGACAGTGAAGACTTTAAAAATAGTAATAAAGATGATAAGAGTACTAATAATTATAACTCTAATAGTGAAAACAGTGGTAATAAAAATAAAAGAGACGATTCTCACAGTGAGTTGAATAGTAATGATAGTAAAAGTAATAACTCTAATAATCAAAACGAAGATAATGATAGAAAGTCAAACAATGAATCCTCCAGCACTAATAATCATAATAATACTAATAACAATACTTATAGTAATGATGATAACAATAATGAAATCAAAAATAACGATAAAAAATCAAAATTCCAAGAAAATGATAGTAATAGTGAGAAAAGTAATAAAGAAAATGATTCAGATAATAAAAGTAACACAGAATCACATAATTCTGATAGTGATGAAGATGATGGGTTTGGGTTTTTATTAGCTAAACCAACTAGAAAATTATTATTGATTGTATTTGTAGCATCATTATCCCACATGGTTTTAGGATACGATACTTCATACATGACCAACGCATACCAATCTATCGGTACAGATCTAGATAATAAGATACCAACTTCTGGTGATGAAAATAGAATTACTTATGCATTATCTATTGGTGCACTAGTTGGATCGGGTGCTACTATTGGTTTACCTGATTTATTAGGTCGAAATAAAGCAACTCAATTAGCTAATGCTTTGTTAGTTATTGGAGGAATTATACAAATTACTTCAAAATCAGTATGGCAAATGATTATTGGCAGAGGGATCATGGGTTCAGGTGTTGGTATAGGAACAGTTGTTGCACCATTATATATATCAGAATCAGCACCAGCACAATATAGAGGTCGATTGGTCAGTTATGTATCAATTGTTAGGTATGGGGCACAATTAGTTGCTGCTGCCGTTGGGGTAGGGTTATCAAAATTACCATCAACAGGTTGGAAAGTATTAATTGGGATTAGTATGGTCCCCCCTGTGATACAATCAATTGCATTATTATTTGTACCTGAAACTCCAATGTATTTAATAGAAAACAAACAAATAGAATTGGCTAAAAAAGTGTATAATCAGACTCATAAAGGATTAACATCAAGAGAGATTGATAACAGGATTTTAAAATTAAGTGAAGATACTAGAAGTATTCCATCAATTGGGAAATATAAACAGCAATGGACAAATTTTAAAGATTTACATAAAGTTTCAGGTAATTTAAGAAGTTTGATTGTTGGGTGTGCTATGCAAGGTATGAGTGCATTAACAGGATTTAATGTTTTGGTTTATTATGCGATTGTTATGTATCAACAAATTGGATTTGTTAACCCAACATCAATATATATGATCTTAAATGCTACAACTTTATTATGCTCATTAATTAGTTATTTAATTGTGGATAAAGCAGGTCGAAGATTCTTAATGCTCACAAGTTTAATCGGGATGATGTGTTGCTTAATTGCATGCGCAGTATCATTCCATTATTTGAACAAAGTAGGTACAATTGTACCAAATGTTATGATTGTTGTTTTTATGACAATATATGTTGCATTTTATTCAACTGGAGCTGGATCAATTCCATGGCAACAATCTGAAAATTATTCTAGTACTAAAATCAGATCAATTGGATCTTCATTAGCTGTTTGTACTAATTGGGGTGGCTCCTTGTTAAGTACTTCAACTTTTAGTGATATGATGAATAAATTTGGACCAAGCGGGACTATGGGGTTTTATGCAGGGATGTGTGCTATCAGTATATTATTCATTTATTTTTTGTATCCTGAATTGGGGAAGCTGGGATTAGACGAAACTCAAGATATGTTTAGTAAAGGCTTTGGTGTTAAACGATCGTTAAAGTTTAGAAAAGATAGAAATAGAAGTATGGTTGAAAGAGCTTTAGCTCGGAAGCAAAAGAATGGAACTCATCATGTCTAATAACTCTTTATTATATTATATATAAAATTTGAGTTATATAATGGTAATGCGGCTGCCCCGCGCGATGCAGTTGTAATCCTCATTGTTGTGGTTTTAAATTTTTGTAGCATTATAACGCATAATACTACCACATGTAGTTAAATGTTAAATTCATTAAACTCTAATTAACAATAGACTTTATATATATATATAATATTCTTTATTTAATACGAGTACTCGTGTTCTTTAAATGATTTCATTCTTTTGTAGATTTTTTCCCCCCGTCATTAAGTTGATATACCCAAAAACATTTATAAATTTACAATATCAAACGTTATAGAAATCAGTTGAAATCCAAAGATGTTATTTATTATATTATTTATACTACTACAACTCAGGGTGGTTAATTCCGTTAATGAGGCAGTTAACAACATCCCAAAAACACCAAAAGGAGCCAAAGCAGCTCCAAGCAACATGAATACCCCAATGCCTGTAAATAATGATGGTAAGATCGATTTAACTAGAGGTACAACACCAAGGGAAATTGAAGGTGGTGTTAATGCATTATTTGATCTAGTATATACCAACGAAAGAAGAAATGATAGACCTAAAGAATGTAGACAAGTGATTGGTGGGACACCAGTATTCACTTGTACTACTGGTGGTTCACAAGCATTTAAAATTTCATCATTAGAAATTAGCCCATTACCATTAATGAAAGGCTATGCAAGATTCAAATTAGTTGCTAAAATTACCAAAGAAATTACAAAAGGATCAAAAATTTATTTGGATAGTTTTGATAGTGATAAGAATCTAATATTTAGTGGTGAAATTGATTTATGTGATCATGCTGAATTTGCAAACTTTAAATGCCCTATAAAACCCACCGAACAGTTTGTAACATATGAACAAGCCTTGTTGGTTCCTGATGACGTTCCAAGTGGTGTATATTCATTTGTTGCTAGGGCTGTCACTTCCAAAGAAGAAGAATTAAGTATTATTGCTGCTAGTATTGATATTCGATCAGATTTGGATTCAACAATTGAATTAAGAGATGAATTATAAAATTGTTAATAAAAAAATTTGGAAATATTTGATCCACACTTTTATAATCCAAACGACTCATTCTTAAAAACTATAATTCCTCTGATAAAGTTTAATTTCATATTTGGAATATTAAAACCAATAGAATACTATAAATTTTTGAATAAATTTCGCATATTTTTCAAAAAAACATTCAATTGTCTAGTATCATTTAAATCTTGTAATACCTTATCGAGTTCATCACTTGGTAATTCAGGTTCACATTCACTAACTTCATAATCATGATTTCGCAAATCCAAAACAAAATAATATTCTTTATCAACATCATTAATATCAATTTGATAAAATACAAACTTTAAAAAATCTTCATTATCAACCCCTTCAATCGATAGCCCCAACATACGTTGCCAGAATTCTAGTTCCGGTTTATTCAAACTAGTTTGACTAGAAATACTGTGTTTTTTATTTGCTAGTTCTTCTCGTTTCTGTTGTATCTTTGTCCTTGTTTCATTAATCTGATTTACAAGTATCTCATTCGCTTTAGCTGCTTCATCGCGTTTTGACGCGTGTGCTGCAATAGCACTTCGACTTTCTTCTAATTCCTTTTGATCTTTAGATCTTGCTTCTGCAACTTCAGTTTCTTTGATCCTTAGTTGTTCTATTTGACCTGACAAGCTTTTAATATTTTCTATTCACGTTAGCACCTTTCTTCTTCTTTTTTTTTTTCTCTAGCTTCTACATACCATTATTTTGTGATATTGATTTTGCAAACTCATTACGTTCTGTAATAATATTTTGTCGCGCTTTGCTGATATGTGAGTCAAAGCTCATTAAAAATGAGTCCATTCGATGCTTTAGTTTGTCGAAATTTAGATCTATATGTGGTATTTGCGGTTGTTCTGTCATTTTTATTTGTATGTTTACGGTGTTAGTGTGTCGTGGGGTACAAAAAGTTTTGGTAACCTTTATCAAATTATAAACAAAAATCGCGATTTCAATATATACTAATTATTTATAAACCCTCCGACGAACACCGATAATTTTTTTTTTTTTTTTATCACACCTTTAATTTTTTTGTAATCTAAAACATCTGGTAATCAGGAGACATAAATTTTTCAACATCAATTTTTTTTTTTTGAAAAAAAAAACCTATCTTACCATAAAGAATTAGCATAGAAGATGGGGAAGAAAGGTACATCCAAAAAAGATAAAGAAGCCAAGAAGGCTCGAATGGCTGAAAAAAATGCAAAAGCTCAATCAAAGGCAGAAGGTAAAAACAAAAAAATGGCAAAAAAAGTTGGTGAAGATGATGAAGATGATTCAATTGATGATATTTTAGCTCAATATGCTAAAGAACAAGAACAATTTGAAAAAGTTACAATTACAACTTGTAAGCCACCATCAAAACGATTAAACCCTTCATTAGTTGCATCACCTCAACATGGTAAAAGAGAATTATTATTATTTGGTGGGGAATCAACAAATGGCTCTTTGGCAGTTTTTTATAATCAATTGTATAGTTATAGTATTGATTCAGATCAATGGAGATTGATTAGTTCACCAAACAGTCCTTTACCAAGATCTGGTCATGCAATGTGTGTTCACCCAAGTGGGATTATTTTAATGTTTGGTGGGGAATTTTCATCACCTAAACAAAATACCTTTTATCATTATGGTGATACTTGGATTTTGGACCCTGTTACTAAAGAATGGACTAAAATTGATCAAAAAAAAGGTGTTCCATCTGCAAGGTCTGGGCATAGATTAGCATATTGGAAGAATTATGTATTATTGTTTGGTGGGTTTAGAGATTTAGCAACTTCAACCACATATCTAAATGATTTGTGGGCGTTTGATGTTACTAGTTATAAATGGCATCAAATTGAATTGCCTAATACACATGTTGTTCCAGATGCCAGATCTGGTCATTCATTCATGCCTCACAGTGAAGGTGCAATCTTATGGGGTGGTTATTCGAAAGTTAAGGCTTCAAAAGGTCAACAAAAGGGCAAAGTTCATCAGGATACCTGGTTATTAAAAATGAAAGGTGACTTGAAAGGTATTAGTTGGGAAAGAAGAAAACGAAGTGGGTTTGCACCAAGTCCAAGAGTTGGTTGTTCAATGGTTAACCATAAAGGTCGGGGGTTATTATTTGGTGGTGTTTATGATACTGATGAAACCGAAGAGAATCTGGAATCTGATTTTTTCAATAATTTATTCGCATATCAAACTGAACAAAATAGATGGTTTTCTTTACAACTAAGAAGTCCAAAGAAGAAAAAAATTGAAGCAGCTCCTACTAAAGCCGATAGAGATGATGATTTAGAAGCTAATTTATCTGCTATTTTGAAAAAGAGTGGATTGGATGATAATGATGATGATGATGATGATACCACAGTTTTAGAGCCAACGCCGGAGCCTGAACCTGAATCAGAAGATGAAAACATTGAAAAGAGAGAATATCCTGTTATTGGCCAACTGCCACATCCAAGATTCAATGCAACTTGTGCAGTTGTTGATGATACATTGTTTATTTATGGTGGTGTTTATGAACAAGGTGATCAAGAATTTACATTAGATTCATTCTATTCTATTGATCTGAACAGATTAGATGGTATGAAGGTTTACTGGGAGAACTTGAAGGAATTGGATGAAGCACAAGAACTTTCTGATGAAGATGATGAGGATGATGAAGGTGACGATGATGATGAACCTGAAGAAGATGAAGAGGAGGAAGAGGAAAGTGAAGAAGAAGAGGAGGAGGAAGAGGAAGAAGTTGATGACAATAGTACTCCAGATCCTCGACCTTGGTTACCACATCCAAAACCATTCGAGTCTTTACGAACTTTCTATACTCGTACTGGTGCACAATTTTTAGAATGGGCATTATCGCAAGGTAAATCTAGAAGTGCAAGAGGTAAAGACTTGAAAAAATATGCATTTGATTTATCAGAAGAAAGATGGTGGGAAAGAAGAGAAGAAGTTCGAGCTGAAGAAGATAGATTGGAAGATATGGGAGGTGTTGGTGAAATCATTGAAAAAGATGCTAACGGTCCAAATAGAAAGATGGCTAGACGATAGATCTAAAAATTATATATAGACTAATGATTTAATGAGATTTTATTTTTTGTATATATACAGTAGAATGAATTATAATGATAATATTCTGTAAGTTAGATCTTTACCATTGCGTAAGTTGTTCTTGCAAAACCCAGTTAATTTGTTGAATGTTGATTTTGCAGCTTTTTTCAGCATACCAGCACTTGTCAAGCTACTAGATAGAGGTGAATTGGTATAACCGGTACTAGCAGTGGGGATACCAGAGAAACAATTTGCTGAGTTAGTAGTAGAAGGAGTTGAAGAAATTCCTGCAGGGGTATTCAATGTATTCAAAGGTATAGTTTTATTGGTATATGTAATCTCATTTTCATCATCCAATCGTATATTAATAAATTCAGATAAAATACAGTCTTCAATATTTTTATCATCCACGGGTGAAGGTATTAGAATCTCATTCTCTTGATTGCCACTACCGCCATTGGGGGTGTTACTTGGGTCTATTAATTGGGTATCAAAATCTTTGATATTATTGATGGCATGGTTAATAAACATTTGTTCCTCTCTTGAAATAGATGATGTAGTATCATTCTTTGAAACATTCCAAGAGGGACTAGAGCACGGCATTGTTTCCAATTGACTTGATGGTAAGCCATCACTAAAAACAGTGGACCAATCTTTTTTGAACTTTGGAGGTGAAATGATTTGTTTAGAAAATTTTGAAATATAGGGCCGTCTTTTCTCAAAACTCTTCCTATTCTCTTTGGTTTTTGATGGTGTTGATTTTTTATAATTACTTGATCGATGTTTCAATTTACGGAACTTTGTTTTCATTTTTGGTGACACCTTAACATCTGCTGAGTCGATACTTAGTTTGGATGAATCTCCTTTGAATCCGGATGACGGTGGTAAAGTCTTGATAAACGGCATTAAATTCTGCAGGTGTGGTATTCTTATGTTTCAGTTGCTTAATGTTCAGGATAATATAAATAGTTTAATTGAAATAAGCTTAATTGATTCTAAATTTTGTGCTTTAAAGGTGACAATTTAGAAAACAAATTTCACCAGTATTTTAATTAGCGAGATGGTGGATGCTGTATGTGAAGTCTCAAATTTAACCTTAAACCAATTATCGTTTAATAAATGTTAGGTATTTTATGCAAATATACGCGTTACTATAGTACTGTAGGGTTTTTGAAGTACAAGTAGCGGTGAATGGCGATGTATTGTTTCTGCTGATCTAAACGCCGTGTGTCTTCAATTCAGAGTTATTACGAATGCAAAAATATTAGCGCGGGCTTTTCAGATAAAACTAGCAATGTTAGATACCTTGAAGTAGAATGTTTATGTCGGATGGTTAAAATATTAATCAAAAATTGGAGTTGTGTCAAAGGTTTTACAGTGTACCGAATGAGCTTAATTGATTAAATGAGCTCATCGCAGTATAAGCTTGTAAATATCCAGTATTCCCATAATTCTGCATATACGGTATAAAATTAAAATGAATGGCTCGCATATTCTGTTTTGGATTTTTTTCCCCAGTTTTTGACAAGCTTTGGAACTGTGATTCGTGCGCTTAAAACTTTCGTGCCGTTGCGGCTCAGGTTTTGAAAATTTCACTAACTTAAGTCAATAATGGCGCCCTACATGTATGGATAGAACCCATATCATAGATTCTGCCAGCTGTATCTATAATTGTCGTCATACAATAAGAGCAGGTTCTGGGAAGTTTATAGCGATAATGAGGGTAATGATATCGATCCCTCAGCTCTTATTTGAAATAAAATTATTTAGTAACTAGCAATTATAATAATCACAAGATATACTAGGAAGAGATGGGGTATTATAAGTGGTTGAGTATCAAAGATGCTAATTACCATATATATATTTCCCAGTAACTAATGAGATAAACTATTACATCTATTAATTATAATAATAGAACTTATCACCCATATTGTAAATTATTAAAGTGCATGCTGAGCTATTTTGTGCATTCGGATGGCTCCATATAACGATGCAAACCCTGCTACGTGCATGTATCCAACTGATTCATATATATAAAACAAAATAAACATCCGATGGCAATCAATTGATCATTGCAATGATGTGTGAGTTGATACGTGGCATCCATAATAAGTATGTATGGTCCATGTTGCAAACTCCATGATGTATGATCAGTCTATAGTATAGGATTGTATTAAGTGCTTTCAAATTTAGCTTCACTCCCAGAAAGTTAGCCCTGGTAAACAACCTTTCTATAGTTTACTGACCAGACCCTCGGAATGATATTATCATTCATACTAGCTAGAGCTCTTCAACATATATATGTATATTTTTATTATCATAATGTTACAATAAAAATTCTTCAGTCTATTCTAAATTAAATTTCAAATCAAACGGCATTACAAATATTCTAAATTGATATCCCGAAAGTATACTATAGTGAGACGTTACTTAACTTGGAACTATGAGTTCATAGGTATTATTTAGCCGTATAATTTTTTGTTTAACTATTAGAATCTTAACCTCATTATTAAATGAAATGAATCATTAACGTTTCGATAGATAGCTATATTTATAAGGGGGATCCAAAAGGCATTAACTTTATGTATTGATTTTAAAAGCATTTGCAGGTATCGGCAATATAATATGGATTATGTAGTAATTGGATATAATGATCAAAATCGTAACACCCCCGCTATTTCCACAATAGCTTTCTATAATCTCTAAATTTTCAAATTGTTGGCTTCAAAGCTTAGAAAACAAAATTATGGAGCAATGAAGTCCATTATATAGCCAGCTTTAACACCTCACATATCAACTTGAATCCTATTGGCCCATTTATAAAGAAACCGACTTAAGTGATAAATACCAGTGAAATATTCAAACCTTTAGTAGACAAATCTGCAACAATCACGACATTCTAAAGACTATTGAACTCATCACTTCACTATAGTATACCGGTACCATTAACGCTTGAATCATGAAATTTGCGAGTTTATGCTGCGATGACGAAATTCCAACCCGTTTTTTTTTTTTAAATCTTTGCTCAGTGTCTGTGTAGTGTACAGCTGGCTAAGAATTGATCGGAGGCAAGCTTGAACGGCCGATCCCCCGCTTGGGTGGGTTTTTAGTATCAGCGGCGCGCACGCGGGGTACGGTACCCTTAATTAATTCGTTTTTCTATTAAAACTCTGATCGCGAGCGGCGGCAGCTAACGGTCCTGAAAGGTTCATTGCAGTATTAATTATCTTATTTACACTTTAGAATTTCAAAGCATTAATTTTATAGCCTTTTATCGCTACCCATCTTTATTAGAAATTAAGATGCATGGACTTGAAATATGTATATCTAGCAAAAAAAAAGAAAAAAAAATCTCTAAAATAATGATTCATTCTTCTTCTTTACATTAACTATAAATAAAGTTGAAATTCCTGTTGTTTTTTTTTTTTTTCAGTCTTTTTATTATCATAAACTATTTATTAAATTAATACCAACTAACTTATCCAAAATGCCAGTCAATCCTCCACACGGTGGCGAATTAAAAGATTTATTAACTCGAGATGCTCCTATTCGAGATGAATTATTAAAAGAAAGTGAAACTTTAAGAGATATCACTTTAACTCAACGACAATTATCAGATATTGAATTGATTTTATGTGGTGGCTTTTCTCCATTAGAAGGTTTCATGAATGAAAAAGATTACAATAATGTTAGAGATAACTTAAGATTAGCTGATGGTAGTTTATGGCCAATGCCAATCACTTTAGATTTAAGTAAAGAAGAAGTTGATGCATTAAGTGTTCAACCAGGTGCTCGATATACTTTAAGAGATTTCCGAGATGATCGTGCATTAGCTATTATCACTGTTGATGATGTTTATAGACCAGATAAGAAATTAGAAGGTGAAAAAGTTTTCAGAGGTGATCCAGAACATCCAGCTATTAAATATTTGAATGAAGTTGCAAAAGAATATTATATTGGTGGTAAATTACAAGCTATTAATCAATTAACTCATTACGATTTTGGTGATTTAAGAAACACACCAAGAGAATTAAGAGATCAAATCATTAAACGAGGTTGGGAAAGAGTTACCTTTTTCCAAACTAGAAATCCTTTACATCGATCTCATGTTGCATTAAATGTTGCAGCAGCTCGATCTAAAGTTTCTAATTTAGTTATCAATCCAATTGCAACTAATAGTAAAGCTGGTGATGTTGATTATTTCACTCGAGTTCGAGTTTATCAAGAAGTTATGAAAAAATTCCCAAATGGTTTGGCAATGTTATCATTATTACCTTTGAATATGAGAATGGGTGGTGATCGAGAAGCTTTATGGCATGCTATTATTAGAAAAAATTATGGTGCTACTCATTTCATTATTGGTAGAGATCATGCTGGTCCAGGTAAAAACTCTAAAGGTGAAGAATTCTATGGCCCATACGATGCTCAAGATTTAGTTGCTAAATATAGAGATGAATTGGGTATTGAAGTTGTTCCATTTAAACAAATGACTTATTTACCAGATTCTGATGAATATTTACCAAAAGATGAAATTCCAGAAGGTACAAAAACTTTAGATTTATCAGGTACTGAATTAAGAAGAAGATTGAAATTAGGTTTACCAATTCCAGAATGGTTCTCATATCCAGAAGTTGTTAGTATCTTAAGAGAATCATATCCACCAAGAGCTAAACAAGGTTTTACTGTTTTCTTAACTGGTTATTATAACTCTGGCAAAGATTCAATTGCAAGAGCTTTACAAGCAAGTTTAAATCAACAAGGTGGTCGAAGTGTTTCATTATTATTAGGTGAAACTGTTCGATCTGAATTATCATCAGAATTGGGTTTCTCAAGAGAAGATAGACACAAGAACATTCAAAGAATTGGTTTTGTTGCAAGTGAATTAACTCGATCTGGTGCTGCAGTTATTGCTGCTCCAATTGCTCCATTTGAAGATTCTCGACAATTAGCCAAACAAACCATTGAAAAGAGTGGTATCTGTGTTGTCGTTCATGTTTCTACTCCATTAGAATATTGTGAACAAAATGATAGAAAAGGTATCTATGCAGCTGCACGAAGAGGTGAAATCAAAGGTTTCACTGGTGTCGACGATGATTATGAAACTCCAAGTGATGCTGACATTACTATTGATTTAAGTAAGAGTGATGTC
This sequence comes from Blastobotrys buckinghamii (nom. inval.), assembly GCA_030579975.1. Classification (NCBI taxonomy): domain Eukaryota; kingdom Fungi; phylum Ascomycota; class Dipodascomycetes; order Dipodascales; family Trichomonascaceae; genus Blastobotrys; species Blastobotrys buckinghamii (nom. inval.). The sequence continues at coordinate 14,885 of JAKTSB010000062.1, forward strand.
CGAGCCGCAGTTCACCAAATCACTTTATTATTAGATTCTCAAGGTTTCTTTGGTAACTAAAAGTTGTCAAATTATAGAATAGAAATTTTTGTAACATAAAAAAAAAAAAAAAAGAATAAATTATTTAAAATATATATATATATATATATTAGTATTTTCATTTTGTCTATAGTACATGATATGATATATATAAATAAAGTGTGGGGTTTTGGAAAAAATCGCACGCGCGTTGTAGTTAGTAATGTTTATTTTGGGAGGTATGCAAAGAGCTTCGTTGTATGGCTCTAGAATATTATTATGACAGATGCAGGTTTTGTGTATAACTTTGTAGTTTTGAGGATAAAATAGTTTAAAATGATTATGATAAAAGATTTGAAATAGACATTGGACCTTTCTTTGTTTTTTCTTCGTCTTCTTGAGAATCATTATATGGATCTTGTGGCGATACAGGTGGTGAATTGTAACACTGTGGTGGGACATGAATAGTTGATGGAGGAGGTGGTGGTTTACATTGAATTGATTCCATATATTGATTCATATGCTTAATATATTCCACCGTATGTTGCAAAATAGAAAGCTTATGTAAACCAACATCACCACCACTGCTATTTTTAAATTTTGAACATGCAGGAATCAATGATTTCAATTCATCAAATTGTTCATTGATTTTTATACGTCTTCTTCTCTCAATATCAGAATGTTGCTGTTTCCTTAATCGTTTCTTTTCCTCTTTCAATTCATTTTTTTTCTCTTTATTTAGATTTTTCTTGGAAACTTTATGTGATAAATTGTTTGTTGGTAAATGATGATGAGTGATCTGTGGTACAAGTGATTGCGCTTGTTGTTGTGGTGGTGGTGGTGGTTGTGGTGGATGATGCTGATTTTGAAGAGGTTGTTGTGGTGATGCTGTGTATGGGTTGTGATGCTGTAGTGGTATTGCTTGGTGATGATGTGGATGATAATACGCTGCTGGTAATTGTTGTAATGTGTTCATTTCTCTATGCTCTATCAAAATCGAATAATTAAATTTAGGATTCTATATTATAAATAAATAAGTAATATTTTTCAGTTAAATATTAATAGTTGTTTGTGTGGATTTTTAAAGTCTATCAGTTGTAAGTAAGCTAACCAAATCAATTTCTTATAGATTTCATTTGAGGAATTATAATGATATTTATATAAGCAACTGAAGTGTTGAAAATCATAAAAAGGAAAAACTCGATCTAAACAGATAGAGAAAAAAGAAAAAGAAATGACTTGATAATGTCATCTTGGCATTTACTTTTTTTTTTTTTCTATTATATATATATAAAATTTCGTGATAGTAATAGAAATGATTATTACTTTTTAAACTGTTTTTTTATTTATTTATTTATTTGTATGTGTCACTTTTTTTTTTTTTTTTTTTTTTTTTCCTCCAAGGAGGCTTAGAAAAGGAAATATACAATAATGGTATCGCTTTAAATGCTTTAATCTTACTTAATTTCTGTTTATACGTTTATACGTTTATAGCACCCATATATAGTTAACATCAGAAATGCTATCTCCTTTAATAATGAATACACCTTGCTCTGTGTCATTGATACTTTGCATACATTTACTGTAGACGAGGATGGAAAGCTCATGAAACTCAATTTAAGGTCACATCGATCCAACAACTATAGTCCTATATATTGTAGCCATTGACAATAAATGCTTAAATAGGTGCAAATAGACAAAATGGCACGTCTTTCACATTTCTTGATCATCTATACCTTTACCAAGAGCCCAAGGATTTCAGGCTGATGTTGAAATAAAAAAAACGTGGGAAAAAGAAACTAAGTTATTTGGCCCTCAACGGATTTGAATCTTGGGGTTATTACAGCTTGTGGAATAACATATGCTTTGGTAAAACTGATATGTCACAAAATTCACCTAAAGTGTATTCAAGTGTATAGAATTCTAGAAATACCTATTAAAGATCTTAGATCTGGCAAACTGTTATGAAACCCATATTGAAGGTACTGAAAAGAAAAGTTGGATTTTTTTTTTTTTTAAAAAAAAAAAAGTTTAGATCGCGATCGTGAGTTCCAAATCGAAATCTCTTTAACTGCATGTACATGTAATTTGAATATATTAATCTTAGATCTGATCGATCAGCTATAGTTATAACTTTAGTTCAATTACTGTACCTTTACCTAAAAAGCAATAATGTTTTTTTGACCTTTCAATATTTGCTTTCTCGCAGTTGTTAAAACACCAATTAATTGAACTTTGAGTGAGAGTGCAATAAGACAACAGGAGTATTGAAAAACCGATGATACATCAACAGAATACGCTAGCCATCCGAGCCATCAATTGTAATCATTGAATGGATTGCATTAGATGACTGTATTAACTGTCTACAAAAAAATAAACTAGTGTATAAATTCCAGGTGGTTTTTTAAAACGTCGAAAAATGATTCAGAATTTACTGTCTTTAAGCCTCAGCAAGGTGGTTGTGACCAGCTTGTACTTATGCCGAGTTTGGCAGAACTCTAGAACAATAAGTTGGCAACTGACACACTCTGGACTCACTTTTTGTACAAATACAGTAAGACTAAGATTTTTGGATCTGAGAGGTTCATCTGCTCGTCATATTGTTTGGGGGGTTTTTTTTCTTTACTTTTTCTTTTCTAATATATGGAACAATAATCATCATACATCAGGAAAATCATTAAACCTTCAAAATTTTTTACTATCTTCAATTAGTACGGTTGGGACTTTAGTTTGCGTATAATCCAGAATTAGGGTACTCAAAGTTCATGTGAGATTTAGACTTTTATAGGTTAACACATTGAAAATCTTGAAGGATCCAACTTCATATGGATTACGGGAATTAGTAGTAAGCTTTTGTGTCCTAAGTATCAACTCGAAATTCTGCACGTATATATATATTATAAGACTTGTAACTTTGAGTTTTGATCAATCAGCATATATGATTAATTAAAAGCTAGCAGGCCAATTCATTTTAACTATTCAGTCAGTAAGCAATGAATAAGCTGTACTTGACCATATATATACATATATACATTACTAAATAGAATATCAAAGAATATTTGATATTACATGGCATGTTGGAAATAAAATATCAACCATGGACCACCAAAATCTCAATTTTGGTAGGATCAAGCATTACTCAAAAACGATCACAGAGAATTAAATTTTTTTTTTGAGTTTAGACCACATTGAAGTTATCGATTATATTCAATGTTGTCAATATGCGTATGTGCATTGAAATCTTCAGAGTGTCATCGATATAAAATGATGTATCTCTTCTCTGTGCATTATGCTTAAAAATATATAGTTGTTTAGGGGACAAAAAAACCTGACATGCTTAAAATGACTGAAAAATGTGTTCGGTCCAGCCGAGTATAAAACGGTTTGTGGGCGGCTTAATCAAACATGTGCTTTAAATCAATGGATCCGACAGCTGGCTGCGCCCATCAGATTAATATTTTAAATTCGACCTATCAACGCTTGAAAAGTAAGACATTTTAATGAGAATTGGCAAAAATTGATTGCTTTTTCCGTTCTCCAGATGATGAAAGCTTTTTTATCGCCAGCACCATTATACTATCCATAATAAGGATTTTTAGTATACCTGGTGTTGTCAGTATTAATGTCCAATACATGTATTGATTAATATCGAGATTATTGAAATCATTAATGAATTAATCATTAGCATATAGTTTCATTTCAAATCAAATATATCCAGTTTTTATTAGCTTAAGGGTACATATATATAGGGTACAAATTAATGAACTGGTGCATTAATGCTAAGCATCTATATAATTAATAAGACTGATCAGCATTGAGCACAGACTTTCTCCGTGCGTTTATAAGGTTACAAGTTCTAAGCCCTGACACTGCATAATAAAACTTTAATCGATATTATTTATATAAGTTTTATATTCGAATCCGATGTATGTTTTCAATAAAATGTATCATCATATATATTATTATGACTATATATCAAACTTAAGTTGATTGTGATTAATATCATTTATCATACTAGACTAATTTAGATCATCTTTGAATCATCAACAAAGGTAGAACATGAAAATAGATCAAATTGTACAGATCCGTCATTTCATTTAAATACGAACCCCCAGGTTGATTTTCGTAGCAGTCAAAACTTCAAAATAGGTAATTTTACCACAGTAGAAAGTCAACTTATAGCACGATAATATTTTAGCACCCCCGGCTAATGCATGCAGCCATCATACGGCTTAAGATTATCAAGCTATCGATAGGAGATAGGGTAAGGGGCAAATTCAAGCCCTTTAATAAAAACTAATGGTATGTGATTAAAAAAATATTCTTAAAAGTTGCAAAAAGGGGTGGTGAAATGATTGGTGCTTGATGGATCTCAAAAATAAAATTTTCAACGTGTTTTCTTGATTAGGTGCAGGCCATTGATGAATGCATCATGCAACTAAGGATGATTATTAAGAAGTCATGCATGATAATAAGTTATTAGGTTTTGAGCCTGCTGGTACTGTGCATTGTAGGTGGTCACAGTGATGGGACTGACACAGATACAACGACCCTACACTTTTGAGAAAACTAAAGCATAAAATTATATATATATAAATATAATGGTTCTCATTCAGCATTGGAGGGCTTTTATTGTATACAAATATTAGTACCTACAAGTGTACAATCCATGCTCACTAAGAGCTAAAGCTATTAATGAAATGAGCTCAAAAAATAGATGCTATTCAACTAAATTGCCATTTAAAGTAATACTTACACGTAATTATAGGATCACTGTTGCATTATTTAGTGTTGGTGCATATATAAACATATCCTGCATAGCAGCATATGTGCTCATGACGATAGATTATAATTGATATATAGATTTTATCATTGATTTGATGTCTTCACACTCATTGCAATTAATACAATAAGCCATTTGACATCTAAAGAAATTTTATAATATATACACAAATATAAACTTAATCACAGATCCAAGTATAAGTCAAAATTTATTTATAGGATCATCTATATCACATACTTTGGGGTAATTACTTAACATATAGAAATTTCATTGTGGCAATGTGTGATTGATCACAACGCTGAGTTTATGCTGAGTTTAAATTGACATATTAGCCCTGACATGCACACATCAACAATACTTCATCACAGAAGATGAAATCAAGGCACCGATCTTTTTAAGGAAATGACCATCATAATGGTTTTACCAGATATATTATATGAAATTGGCTATAATAGGTCTCAGCTGGGCTATAGGTTGATCCACATTCTCCATGGTAGAATTATAATGATAAACATTCTTCGAATTAGGGGCATACTTTTCATTACCATTTGGTACCGATACGAACATTACATTAGAGCTCAGGCACTGTATATATTGTTGATTATAAGGATTGTAACTATATATATAGTTGTATACTGTGAACAGTAGAATATCTTAAATAAAAAGCTCATCTATTATTTAAAATAATCATCATATGAATTTAACGCGCTATTGTGACTTGCTCCAGTTTATAGGATATCTAGAATGCCATGACTGGGCAAACTAGTACAGTATGAACAGCACCTTTAACCCCACCACCCATACTACAAGTTCAGTCCGAAAATAACTTACTAAGAAAGCAATCAGTTAATAATATTTTTAAGTTATAGTGTTCAACTTGTTTTATGAGCTCTTTTACATTTAATACAAACTACTAATGGTATAATTAGTATACTCAGTTTATGATCAGAGATATTTTTAAAGCTGAGCAAATAAAAATGAAACGCTTAGGATCGATAGGGTGTCAGTGAGTGCCATTATACTGGCTTGTTCATCTTAAGATCTGGTTACCAGATTTCATTTTTACAACAGTGACGACCGGTCCTCCGGTTTCTATGGATATATTCTGTGTTTTTTCTTAGAAGGCTTTACAAATCCAACCATTAAAGTAATAATTTAACATTTAGAACCAAGGTGAAATTCAACCATTTTGATACCAAATCAAAGTTACTTTTGATATGGAGATCTCAAAATCAGATGAGAAATGAGATAAATTCTTATAAGAACGAGGTAATTGCTATCAACATTTTGGACGGGTAGAGTTATTAAAACAGGATCCATTGGTCAATCCGTCTAATGTCGAAATGATAAAGACTTATTTTGTACAAATACGGATATATGACTTGAATACGTCTTCTTTCACAGATCTCAGGATTGTAGCTACACTGCAGAAGATCTCAATTGTTGATTAATTTTAAATTTGTATTGATCCATGGATGGTATACATATACGTAATCGATAGATCGTAGAATTCAAATATATGAATTTGAAATAGCTACAGATCGATTGATCTGTGAGGATCGATCTGATAAAAAAACCCAGCAGGCTTTTTACACCCTGAGGTTTTCAAAAGATCATCACCGATATTATTTTTATAGAAAGAAGAAATTTGAAAAAATGTAAAATAACTGAAATATTATCCGCGAATATTCATATATCCATGCATAATATTAAAAAATTTTACCATCGAATTAATAAATCGATACTATATATAGCTACATCCGAATATAATTGACCAGCTTGAGAAAGAACATGTAAATATTATTAACACAGATGAAAGCTTAAATTCTTTTACTACGAAAAGGGTAATAGTCCTATAATGGAAATTTTTTTTATCTCACCTGCCATGGACGACTAGAATTTAAACATTAATTGTTACCACACGTACATTTCAAAGTATAATTATCTGCAGCTCCGTTGGGGTTCAGTCCCTAATAGACAGGAACCAATAAAATCGACAAAAATCACTTGATTGAATATCTGAATATCAATAACCCTAGCTAGAATAAGAAAATCTTTCTACCACTTAAAATATAGGTTAACCCAGTTTTTTGAAGTGTAGCCGCTTTCATCTTCAATGAGACTTAAAACTTATTGTATGAATTAATACTATAGTATACTCGCTGGGTATATTCAAGTAATCTGATCTTAGTACTATAGATATCAATTGTTATGATATAACAGTTCACAAGTTTTAGTCAGATCCTACCAGCTAAACGGGTTCCTTTGCACATTACCGAATCCAGCTGAACAGTTTATGAACCCTACCTATATATAAAGTGGCTTTATAATCTACCAATTAAGCCTTATTAAAATACCTCACCTTTGATACCCACTATATATATATGGATATATTTATGTTCTTTGAAGCTGCTACAGCTTAGGTTGAACATCAATAATCATCTGCAGAAAAAGCTTCAAAAAAGGTCAAGTTATCTGGTAGTGCTAAATCATATATATACCCTACTATCCGTTATAGCTGTCTGTACCTTAATATTAAACTGTGTGTACTCAACTAAATGGTTGATCCTCATCAAGCTATAGATTTTTGCAGCTCATTCTATATATATATATATATAGCTATAGTCATACTCGTTAAACGAATTAACTAACATAAACATTATGATTCTTTCTAAAACAATAAAAGCTGACAAAATCAATTGATGGATTATAATCGGGATAATATATATATATATATATCTCTATGAATAGGCCCAGGTTGCTGATTTCCGGATCTTGATCACGACTACGACGATCTCACGTCTTATAATTATCTAAGACATGCAGCCATCAGATTTGGAATCCATTTCAATGGGTTCCCACATACATGTATACTATCCATATGTATATATTTGATATATTCATAGTGGATCCATAAAATCAGGTTGACAGCATGGCACGTGCATTGCAATTGAGCTAGATGATTTTCTCACCAAACGATTCAATCGAGTTTAGGGTAAGTCCAGCTGGTTTAAATCGAATAATTGCCTTAGGTTATCAAATAACTATAACATATATTATGCATGGTAATATATATTGCGCACAGTGGACCTTTACTATCATCCATCCACATATATAATCTGTTGCGGTCTAAAAGCTGCAGAAAGCTAGCATTCATGATTCGAAATTTTAAAATTTCACGTAAAGAATCAAATCGTACAGTGCCAAAAGGTTTCAAGTAAAAAACAAGAACTACCATAGACTACACTGTAGCAAAATGAAGTGCAAGGAACACATATCGATATATAATCCTTCGTTGCAAGCTGTAAAAATAAAATAGTCCCCTGCAGTATCGAGTATCCGATTCATTTAATACTTTGAAGGATTGCTGTCTCAAAGATATAAAACTTCAAAAAGTAAAAGTAATTACAGTAGGTAAATAGATCTAGAAATGGTTATAATGATCGATATATAGCTCCACAACATCATATATATGATTACACTTGTAGATTAAACTGGGCATTTTTCAGCTTATGAGCTTGATATTATTATAGAATTCTCTTGAAGAGAAAAAGTACTATATATTCTTTTTCGGATTTATCGTAATAACAACCCATTTGTGCAGCTTATATTAACACAGAAGTTGCTATAAAATTGTTACCCCTGTAGAACTTCGATCCATGATAAAGGAGAGGGATCCGATCACTCAAATTTTCGATTCATTTTCTTACATATTTGAGAATGAAAGCTCATAAGTTGCTTGAAAATGATCTTACAGATTATTCGGACATTCTGTAATTAAGGCGCCGGTTAATACAATGCTCGTTGTATTATAATAATGGATATTATTTTCCAATTTCTGAGAAAGGAGGATCTTCATGCATTGGTGTAGTTTTGTATCTATGCTGCAGGCATGCAGTTATGTTAAAAATTGGTAAAAGCTTATAAAGTTCACTTAGGTTTAAGCCAGATCCCTTATTACAAGAAGGATACATGTATATACAAATTCCTGTCTAAAGAACCTACAGGGTATTTACTATATAGTATAATACCTATAGGTAAGAGGGGGTGAAAGATATATGGATTACAGACTGGATCGTCATATTAAAAATTATGATCGATTATATATCCATACATGCAATTTTATGCAGGTGGATATCGAAATGTGTACCTTTAGACGTCCATAACAGTAATCGGACATATATTATACTATATACATCCATATAGTCGCTATACCTGTAGACGAATCTTAGGTTGTGCATTCAGGTAGAACTTACCCAGAGATATTTATTCTTGATATACCAATTGACAGCTCTTTTAACACTACCAGGAGCTTTGCAGACTTATTTTGATATGCATGCCTCAATACTAGGTTGAAAAGTCCAAATACCTTTCTCTTACGTTGAATACTTAATATTTAATTTTATCTCATTCGGAGCTGAAATTCCTCATTCGGATATATACATAAAATATTTCTTAAGGAATCAACTTATTATATATATGCTATATTGGATATCCGGATGTATGCATCCTGTATTTGATCCGATTGTTAATTAACAGCTACCACTACCTGGTACATCCATTATCAGATGAATCAATAACATATTTCAGTTCTCGATTCGATAGCTACCTTCATGCATGGTAAGATCGATCCATAGCTTTTGAAATGAGCTAGAACCAAAACCAAAACAATTAGAGCCCGGCCATGGCAGTACTTATTTACGCACGCTTATCAGGAGCCTAATAACTATAGCAGTGATTTCAACTTATATAATGATATTTAATATTCGCTTCTCTTGAAATAGCCTGAATTAATATTACACATAGAATTAATTTAATCTAATACAGTCCAGAATTATAAAAGTGTTTGTACGCGTTCTAGAACGTTATACAGTTCTTTAAATTAAGATACCTTGAATTACAACAGCCTATATCTGTCTCAAATGAAGCTGTAGGACGTCAGCTTCCCAGTACAAATCCATCTTATTGGGTCAATACTACCAAGATTTAGTAGTCTTTACCTATATATATATATAAGAATATCCGTTCTATTTTGTCCTCTTCAGTGCAATCACAGTGTCAGCAGTATGCTGAACCTAGACTGGTCGCATCAACTCTATAGACTCTGAAATCAGACCCTAATAAATTGTGCCAATTCCTGAAAATATCTTTCACTCTCTAGCTTGATCAGTAGAATACGGCACTTTGGAAACCCTTTTAGCCGGATACTCTATTGTGATGCTATAGAGAGAAACTTTTCAGGGATTTGTTTTGTCTTTTAATATGGTATATACTTGTACATATAGTATCAGCACTGAAATTTTATTAATTTTTATATCAACCGATCCTTTTTACCCCCCCCCCGCATTCAAGTAATAAATTTATTACAAAATGCTATAAAATATTTACCAAATTCTTGTTACCACGCGTTTTTACTAGCTATTCAGTCTGAGAAGAGTATTACTTACAACCGCCTTTACTGCTATTAATATAGATTTTGATTGTAAGCTTATTTAGCTTTCTCTCTAATTATGAGATTGAAAATTTTAATCGCTTGCTGAACCCCAGCACTTGATAAATCATAATCCCAGATAAAAAACTAGTATAAATAATCGGCCTGTGAGATCGATGGGAAAAAATGAAAGTGTGTGCACATGGAGACAATTTATTAGATTTGTCAACATATCTCATTAATGGGCCCGGTATCAAATTTGTAGAGAGAGCTGTATAATAATACTTAAGCTAATCCTAGATGTAGTTCCTCACAGAGAGTCCTGCACAATTTCTATAAGGTTAACTTGAACAGATAGATGATCATGGCTACAGCTATGCCATAGCGTGCACATATCCATATTCTTTATAGCTGTATTAATCTGTGATACATCATGATAGGGCTTTAGATGCTGTGACATCGATATGATGAGCAAGTTATCCATCAACAGTTAATAACATCGATGATTTTTTACATCGGATTGCAGTTGCTTTACATACATCGGACATATGCTATATATGCATGTATGGATGGATATGGCTCGCCAGATACCAAAATTTTGGCATTGAGTCACCTGCGCCTCGGGGTATCATACAAACTGAGTGGATTATAAAGTTACCAGTTCCTTTGAATTCATCTTTATATATGATTTAGCTTTCAGCTACCCTTCCATTTAAATTATGGGCGGAAGTCTGTATTATATATTAGGCTCAATTTTACTGGGACTTCATTTCAACTCATTTGGAACCCATATATATATATAGTTCCCTCTTGAATTTAATATTACACTGATTTGGGTTATTCATTAATAATATATTTTATCAATCGGAATTCAATTCCACTTCATGAGGATATAAATAATAATATTGAACTTAACTATAATCAATCCTTAAAGATCGCATGGTTTGAGCTATAGAGCTCCTGAACTTTGATTGATCAAAATGGATGATTTAGTCTATTGTATACCCTGCAGTACAATTATAATAGACTGACACATATTATTAATTAATTAATCAATTGAAATTTCTGTTAATTTGAATGTAGTTACTTCCAATTGTGAGCATATGCTCCATGTGTGTGTCAAAAAAAAAAAAAAATTAAAATAAAACAAAAGAAAAGAAAAAAAGTTAAAAATAAATATTCGGGTAACATAGGCTTCGCATTTCCTCATTTATAAAGAGCTTTCAAACATGAATTATAATCAAGGGGTGGGCTGCAATGTTTAGGGAATTATGATTTAAAAGTATGATCTTTTTGAGGAGTGCTCAAATTCGTTCAATGTTTTTCTTTTAAAGGTTTTTTATTTTTTTTTATTTTAATATTAACTGGAATTGTACCGATAAAATGTGCAAATTAGTGATCATACTTTGACGGGATGGCACTGAAAACCTAGTATGTTTACTATAGAATTACTATATATACATATTATATGGATACATGTATTATCAAGTGCGTACAAGAGCATTCCGGACTTTGAACAATGGATCTCATATACCAACTTTCAACTTTGAAACTCAGCTCTACAAATCTCGTAGCTCCGAACTCATTTTTTAACTAGAACTTTATAAATGTTAAGTATATCATCCTTCAATGTCCGCTCGGGCTTTGAGCAACAACGAAAACTGATTTTTGACATATCATATTATAATATTGGGCCTGGTCAAATCAAATTCTTCAGTCATACTAGCAATTTCAAGTCACTCGCGACGTACCATAGATGGGTTGTGCGCTTCTTCAATTATAATGTATTTCATTGATATTTCTTAAATTCTTAGCATTAACATTTATACATGTATATATGCAATTATGAAATGCATGCATTCTGATGCTTAAAGCTTTACGTTATCCCATAGATTGTTAGCCAATCTTGCAATTGAAAAGCAATTGAGAGCGTTATACAGATAAAACCTTCTCTTAAAAAAATAATATCGGTTATGATTTTGTAAACAGTTTTGCTACAGAAGTTAAGTATACAAGCTTAAATTGACGCTGTTTAAGGAAACTTTAGGTGAAAAGATTATGCCTAGACTTGTCTTTGCGATATTATCAAGATCAATTGTAAGGTTAAATTATCACACAATCCGAGCTCTAATTCACTTAAAATAGAGTCAGTGAACTAATACTATAAATTTTTTGATCAAGATGAGTATCACAGAGTTTCAAGTATTAACTTCAGCCTTTTAGCAATTTGAACAGTTCAATTGTTTTTGAAAAGTGATAGAAAAAATACACAGTTAAGGTGAAGAAACATAACATGAAAGAAGTATACGAACGGGAGTTTCGGTGGTTACTATTTAGCGAGTCTGGTGTCGTCACAGAGTATTGAAGCATGTATGTTTAGAACATTTATAACCAAATATTGTAAGCGAACGGTTCAATTGTACAAATAAGGCCTAAGGTTGCATTTTAATATCCAGAGTATTCTGATCTTGAGTAAGAACCCGAAAAACCAATAATTGAGACAGGTGGTTGTGTATATAGAATAAATAAGTTCATACTGCCCTGGTGTATAATTAGTAACCTTGACTTCGCCAATACGGCTAATACCGTATAATCCGAAAACTTACCTTGCTTCTTATGAAAGTGGTACTGCAAGGAAGTCCACAGATATAACTATGGACTTAATTAGCTACGAACCCTACACATATATAACACTAAGAATTAGTTTCTAGTCTCAAACTTTAGGAGTTGTATAGCGGGCATGATACAATTGCTATGTGTATAAAACGCCCCAAAACATTTATCTGTGTACTGAATTGCCAGTTTTTAGATTTTAATTATAAATACAGGATGCGTATAATAGATCGATAATGGTACTGTGCTCAAGACCAAGCCGCAACTTGTTTTGGTTCATCAATCCCAAATTATATCATACAAAGATGGCGGGACTTTGGCATTAACGATTAAATTTTTTTTTTTTTTTTTCATTAAATTTAGGACCCCTAAGGTTTGCAAAATTAGCTGTTTCTGTTTTTACTACTCGAACTATTCTAAAACATAAAACATAAGAAAATAAAAAAGTAACAAATTCAATTGCTTAAGTACATGCTACTTTTGGATACTACAGTACACCAGTAAAACATTCAAAGAAAGGTGCAACAATTAAATAGTCATAGTAGACCTCGGCTACCTGAACTCTCAATTTTTTTCTCTACCAAGTTAATGCTTTTATATATATTATTACACAATATAAGCAATAGACACTAGCACTATTTTATGTTACATATACTCTCGGTTAGGTGCGCCATCGATGATGATGATGATGATGCTTATAATATATGTTTTAGGGCTATATGAAGTGTGGCTGGAATTGTTGATTATTTCATCATTTTAAGATGCAGCGTATTCATTATAGATAGCCATGATGGGTGCTAAAAGTTTTCCCATGATACTGCAGGAATATTTAGTTATAATTAAGTTACGACATTCGATGAATGTATACATGTATATAGACCTACAGTAAGTTTATTTAAATTGCATCATGGTGCACTCTACATATATATATTGCAGTTAATGCAATTACTCACCATACACTGTAGCCTCATAATAATTTGGAACATTGGTAAGTATACTGATTGATAAACTAGAGCCTGATTTTACTTTCGACGTTGATATATATGCCAAGTTTCTAAAACCCCAATATTTGATAAATTATATGTATCCACCTGCGGTTAGCAATTGTTTGACCGTTGAACATTCAATGTATGGTCTCATTCAACGCCTTGCAATCTGTTGCAATGGCCGTTGCATACATTCAAATTGAAATATTTTTCATCCCTGGGGTATATGAGACTGTCTAATACTGAACCTATGCTACCATATGAATATATAAAATATTTTTAAACCTTAATTACATCATGACGATATATAGCTTGAGTAAAAAAGCCCCAGGTATAACAAGATCACTGGATCCGTAAATTCAATTTAATTAAGTTTTGGTCTGAATTAGATATATAGTCAGACTTGTAAATCAGCCAAGCTTAAAACCTACTCGGTCACCGAATAGCCAAATATGTCATCTAATACCGTTGGGTTGAGACATATTGTGCTAATCTAAGACAGCTAAAATGTGTTCCAGTCTTACATTATTTGTATCACTGAGTCATTGGGCTCATCTAAGTAACGCTTGAAGTCATTCTTAAGAAGATTAAAAACTTGAGATGATCTATAAGTCAAGATCTACTGGTGCTATATATATATAGTGCTAAGAGATTCTTTTCTAAAGCGTGACCATCTTTTGATCACACATTGAAAAAAACTTAATCTTTAATATAAAAAATAGCGCTAAAAACTTATACCAAGAGTTGTTACGATAATTATTAACAAATGCTATGGTATGTTACAGATGACCTAGCTATAGAATTATAAATGGAATCATTGATGGTAAAAGACTTGGTAATAACTCCATAGAGAAATGTATTTAACCTCCTCTGTAAGTCAATGGAAACTAAATGCCATCACAGACTACTCTAAATATTGCCTAAACTATTAATAAATTTATACCGCCTAGGTATTTACCAAGAATCTCAATTTAAATTTATTCTCAGTTGATGAGTTAACCAACTGTCGATAGAAGAAAATTTTGTAAGTATAGTTAATTTTTAGTTCATAACGGGAATTCATAATCAAATGAAGAAATTCTATATGTATCCAAATGTAAAAAAAATATTACTTGCAACGTTCTCATTGAAAAGAATCATGATATTTGTTCTAACATGGTCAGAGTTCTTTTATAAATCAGGCACTATGGTTAATGTAGAGACATTATCCAATGTTAAGAGCCAATTCTATGTTAAATATAGTTTATAACATCCATTTTCAAGTAAATCATTGTTATAGAATATATATTCAGAGAATCCGGCACGCTATCCATCAGATCAGAAAAAACTATCGATGTGGCGTGGCTGCTGCGCCGCAGTACTCCCCGACTAGCACCGATAATTTCCGATTTTTCCGTAACGGAATTCTTTATTCGAAAGAACGTAAGAAAGACACACGTATTACTTTCCGTGACGGAACGCCTAGCTCAAGCTTATCAGTTCGGCGCATTTTATCTTTGCTCTTTTAATGTAGTAAAAGACGCGTAAATTGAAAATAAAATTCTGTTTGTTTGTTTATTGTGTTTACTGCACTAAATTCAGAGTACCACAGTAACCACAAACATAATTTAATAAAGCTTAAAGATGCTACCCGCGTCATTAACACTGCTTAAATAACTAATTAATTAATCAATTAGCCGATTCAACGGGTTTACACAAAAAACTGTTTACCTTTTGCCAAAAAGAGATATATTGACCTGTTACACACAGATTTTGATTTGACATCCCTTTTACAAACCTCATTATGTTTATTAAAGCTTGCTCATATAAATACTTCAACTCATCCATCAATTTTTTTTTCTTAGATTCTTATTTAACGTTTTATTCATTCATTTATTAAATTTATTTTTATTTACTTAATACCTGTCCTTCTTTTTATTTACAAAAGCTGGCCTTTATTTATTGATATCATTTCACGAAAATTGCAAGAAAAAAAAAAAAAAAAACTTCCCCCAAGAATTTTCAAATATTATTAAAAGAAACAAACTGCTGGCAGTATGAGCGTTAGTACACCTATTCGACCTACAAGAAGAACATTATTTTTTGATAGTCCGTCAGCAAGACGACAGCTAGAGAAAGCATCATCATCACAACTGAATTCATTAAATGATTCAAGATCAGTTTTTAATGGTTTTGGTACACCAAAAAAGGCTGCTGCATCACCATATATTCCAAAAGTTATTGGTAAATCATCATCTCCATTAAAGAACGATGCTGTGTTATCAGATTATGGGTTGGTCAATTCAAATAATAAAATTAATACACCAAAATCAAAGAGAACATGTCATCAACCTGATCGATTTATTCCAAATAGACAAGCCACACAAGCATCAAAATGTAAAATTGAAGATTCATCGAATGATCATGAAGAGCATAAATTCAAAACATCATCATCATTAGCTGAAGCTTGTGGTGTGGCATTAAATACTAGGATTTTAGAATTTCAGCCTGCTGCACCACAGTCAAGTAAGCCGATTGATTTAAGAGCTCAATATAATCGGCCATTAAAACAGGCAGTTAATGCACAAATGAGGAGAAAAGTTCCAACTGCTCCTGAACGTGTACTAGATGCACCAGGATTGATTGATGATTATTATTTAAATTTATTAGATTGGTCAGTTGGAAATCAAGTTGCAATTGCATTAGAACAAAGTGTTTATATTTGGAACGCAAATTCAGGTACTGTTGCTGCACTGGTTGAAGGTGATTCTTCAATTAATAATAATTATGTTTCTGGTATTAAATGGTCAGGAGATGGTGCATATTTAAGTATTGGTATGAGTGATGGTGATGTTCAAATTTGGGATGTTGAAGAGCAAACAAAATTAAGATCAATGCATGGACATTCAGCAAGAGTTGGTGTTATGTCATGGGATAAACATACATTATCATCAGGTTGTAGAGATGGTTCAATTTGGAATCATGATGTTAGAATTGCTGATCATAAAGTATCTGAATTTAATAATCATAGTGCAGAAGTTTGTGGGTTAGAATGGAGAAGTGATGGTTCTCAATTAGCATCTGGTGGTAATGATAATGTTGTTAATATTTGGGATGCAAGATCATCAACACCTAAATTTTCAAAGACTAATCATAAAGCAGCAGTTAAAGCATTAGCCTGGTGTCCATGGCAACTAAACTTATTAGCCACTGGTGGTGGTTCACAAGATAAATTTATTCATTTTTGGAATTCAACTACTGGTGCAAGAGTTAATTCAATTAATACTGATTCACAAGTTACTTCATTAAAATGGAGTACTCAATACAAGGAGATTGTATCAGCTCATGGGTTCCCAGATAATCATTTAACTATTTGGTCATATCCTTCATTAACAAGAAATGTTGAAATTGTTGCTCATGATTCAAGAGTTTTACATTCAAGTTTATCACCAGACGGCCAAACTTTAGCAACTGCTGCGGCTGATGAAAATCTTAAATTTTGGAAGATTTTTGAATCTACTGGCAAGAAAAATGCTTCAGGTAGTACATCAACCATTGCTAATGAAAAAATGAGCAAATCAATGGTGATTCGCTAAACATTTTTTGTTCAATTTAATTTATTTGTTATTAACTATAATAAAGTAATAACACATTGCTAGTAAATAGCTATATAAGTAGTTTTATTAATTATTTTTTATGTATTAAAGTATACCCCCTCCTTATTCAATAATAGACAATTTTAGATACCACTTTTTTTTTTTCTTCTTCATGCATTTTATTTTAATTTTATAGTAGTTTCTGTTGATAAATGAGTCCTATAGTTTTCCTTAATCATGTTGTGAGCCTGAAAATTTAAGCTATAATTAATTTTTTTTTTTTTACGTTTTCGAAAAAATGAGAAAAATAAATAGATCAAGATTCTAGACAACTATAGTACGTTTGAGTGCCAAAAAATTATTAAACTCAGGGGATAAATGACTTGCTATAAAACTTTTTAATATTACATGGCAAATCAGTTCAATGATAAAGGACAAGGAACAGCTCCACGCTTATGGCCAGATTATATAAAACATGATAATATATTCAAAATTTCTGCTATAATTCTATTAGAATACAATTGTTAACGAACTATCAGAATAATAAAGAAATATTTTTTTTAAAAAAAATGAGTAGTCAATGGTCAAGTTCGAAATCAAAATGGGATGATTCTCAATCTGAACAATACTCAATTCCAGGAGATATTATTGAACATTCTGAAAATTCAAGATTAACTCCATCTAAACTGGATAAACAACATTCACCATCTAATTTTGATACGGATTTGGATGAAGGATTGCAAAACTCCAAACACCATCATCGAGCTGATCCAAGTTTGAATTTCAGTCATGGGTATGAAAACACTACTTTACCAAGTAACTCTGCAGGTTCTTTAGGTAGAGTTGGGGACGACCGACGAGGTAGTGATAGTGATGCAAACTCTACCAATCAAGATTTTGAAGGTGCTCATGATGTTGATACTGATGATGAAAACGGTAAATTGGATTTTAGATATGACACAATGAGTGGTGCAAATATTGGTGGTAATGGTGGTCGAATGACTAGATCAAAAACTATCTCTCAAAACAACATGAGAGGCCCAGAAGAAGCTGAATATTTTGATTAAGTTTGTTTTATGCTGCCATTATAACTATCAAGTAATTATTTTTTTGTAGCTATTTGGTAATGATATTGTTTGGTATTCGTTTCTATTTTGTTGAGATTGGTGATCAGGTGTAGATAGAAGCTCTTTATGGAATTACCTGATCCTAAGTGATGATGATGGCACTTGATATGAGTTTGTACCATCGGTCTTAACCAGATCGATAGAAAAAAAATTCGCGTTGTCGTGGATGCCACACATGAGTAAAAAGCTTCAACTGATCGATCTGATTTCAAGGGCATTTACACTCTAATAAAATTAGTGAGTGCGTGGTCGTGGTGGTGATGGCGGTGGCGGGTTTCTGTTGCTGCAGCAAAAAAGTTTTTTTCCAGTTGATCAGCCGTCCTGCGCAAGCGAGCCTAAGTAGAAAAAAAATTCATCAGCTTTCAAAAAACTATAAAAGGCATCTAATTTCCCCTAAAAGCGAAGCTTTTTTAATCTTTTTTTTTTTTTTCTTTAATCTCTTTGCATTCTGCTTAGATTTAAGTGTAGTATTCTGTTCTTAATTGCGTGATAGCAATTACCTTCCCACGTGGAAGTTAATAAATCTATTAAGCGCTTTTTTTGGTTTTTAGTTGAAATGACCTCTGGGCTTGCCCATGTCATTTTAGCATAGTGTCGATGCCATTGCACTTTTATTCCGGCTTCTGACGCGAGCTAAATTTTTTCTAAATGTATGGGTCGAGGTCGATCCATGGGTTCAGAAGAATTGTTCATAAATTTTTCATATTTAAAAAGGTGTTACTGATTTTGCTTTGATTGTAACCATAATGGTTGATGTAAGATCTAATCTGATAATTGCTAGTATTTTCAAGTTCATACTAAGTGTCAATATCAACACTTGACAGAATTAATCATCATGATTACCTTAATGTTGCAACCATGGTATAAGTGTAACCATCCATCCATATACATGTATATGTAGTGGATGTGCAACAAAGGTCATGCATAGTCAATAATTAATCTATTATATACTGTGAGTGGGAAAAATTACAGTAATGAAATTGATCATGAGTTCCAATGAGGAGAACTTGGATTATAAATTGATATTACAATAGTTGATCCTGCTTTAATTATTTGAACTTTGCTAAAACCGAAAGTACAGTATACCATACATATAGGCTGTGAGTATTTCGGATTATAATTATCTTTGTAATTAATATTGTGTACACATCCGATGTTACTACCAACCATATGGAACCATCCCTTTTGTAGATCTTTTCGGTACACTATAGATGCTAGTATCATATCTGAAATACTCATCTCATATATTATAAAGGTTCAACTGTAGATACATAATGCATTATAAAGATTCAAAGTTTTATTAAATTTTTCATGAGTTAACAATTGACAAAAGTTTAACTTTGATCTGTTTATCCATACATAAAACCAAAAGAAGCCAACAAAAATATTATAATTAACGTTGTACATGTAGAATGACTGCATGTAGTAGCTGTTTATCTATAGTAACAAATTATATATCAATGATAACTAATTAATTTAGTTAGTCAAGTCATAATGATGTGTTAACAATTGAAGAGCAAAGCGGCTCAAAAGAGCTAGGCTGAACAGGACACCAATATTGCACAAGCTTAGAAATGGCCTAGGTTCGAAAGGATTAACAAAACTTGTTTATCAAATGTTTCTGATAATGAGATAAAGAACTTTTTTGACTCTTCGTTGTTGAAATTGCCTGCAGGTAAGATATATAGTCGACCTATCATGCATATACAGTTTTGTGGTTACAAAATCCAGCTCGAATATCATTTACCAGAACTCCAGATCGTGATACTCTACCACATACTTATCTAGCGGTATTATTCTTAACCTTGTTAGCCTGTGGCATACCTGAGGTCCATATAAGAATGATGTTTAAAAAATGATTGATCTCCTCGCGTGGTTCCATGTATCAATAAAAATAACTTATTTTAAGAGATTTATAGATTTATCATATATAAAAAAACACAAAGAACCCATCTTTTTTTTTTTTTTTTCAGTAATTTTAATTTTGCATGAATAAAAGGAAGCACTTTATTTTAAGAAAAATTAGTAATAATATATTGATACTTAATTTTTCCAAGTATTGATAAACTACTTTTTTTTTTCAAGTCATCAACTTGCTAGTTACACCAACTTTTTTTTTTTTTTAATTTTTAATATTGCTATAGTAATCATTCTCAAATATGTTGGCTTACGGTTCAGCGGCTACCCGAAATATTAGATACCGTCATACTATGGAAGATGCGCATAAATCAATATTAGACTTTATCAACCCTGGAGATGGATATTTTGGAGTATTTGATGGTCATGCTGGATCAATGACTGCTGATTGGTGTGCACAAAGACTACACCATGTATTAACAAAAAACATTAAAAAGTATGGATCACAATGGCAAGGTGCAGCAATTTTAGCTAATACATTCGATGAAGTTGATAATTTATTACCTAAATTACCTAAATTTGACAATTCAGGCTCAACCGCATCAGTAATTTATATTAAAAACAACCCAAAAATGAATAATAGATCAATGTATACAGCTAACGTTGGTGATTCAAGGATAGTATTATGTTATGGTGGTAAAGCAGAAAGATTATCAAAAGAACATCGAGCTGATAATAATATAGAAGAACAACAGAGAATTGAAAAGTATGGTGGTACTATTCTTAATGGTAGAGTTGAGGGTTGTTTAGCTATTACAAGAGCTTTAGGCGATTTGGAATTGAAACAATATGTTAGTGGTAAACCTTATACTACAGAAACTTTATTAGATAATGATTTAGATGAGTTTGTTATTATTGCATGTGATGGGATTTGGGATGTTATAAGTGATCAAGATGCAGTTGAATTGATTAGATACACTAGTGATCCAAAAGTAGCAGCTAAACAATTAGTTAGGTATGCTATAAAACATGGGTCAACTGATAATATAACATGTCTAGTTATCAGATTGGCTTCATCACCGGAAGCTGCTAATAATTTGAATGCAATTGCAATAACTACAATGAACAAAACTAATAATGAAATTGCAATGAGAGATTCGAATCAACAACATACAAAACCTAAAATTTCAAAAAGAAGGTCAATGGATATACATAAATACCCAATTTTGATGTCAAGAAATCAAACCATTTCACCTCCAAATGAGGAATTACTAGCAGATTTGGATGAGAATTTTGAAACTGGGAGTAACTGTAAAGAAGATCCAGATTTAGAGCAATTAACCTCACCTACAAGCAATGCATCAATCAATTATAGTCTGCCGATATTTGAGCCAAAACCTGTTAATCCTTCCAAAGATCATGATCCAAGATTTTATAGATATGGATCTCGTCGAATATCTGTTCCTTGCGAATTTGATGATGATGGCGATGATTCCGATGCTATTCTATAGTATAGAAACAAAAAAAAAAAAAAAAAAAAAAAAAAAAAATTTACAAAAATTATATTGTGATTTGTTAGCTAAAAATACTACCCCTCGTATAGAATATATTTCAAAATATCACTTAAAGTTACAATTCCTTTCAATACACCTTTGTCATCTACAACCACCAGACGATGTAACCTTGATCTTCTTATAGTATCCATAATAGTATCTAGTCGATCTTGATCTGTGCATGTATGAACCCCTTCGAAATCATCTGGTCTTCTCATCAATGCTTCACCTACTGATAAACTTAAATCTGTATAAATACCACCCTTAATTAGTGCCAAAACATCTACTGCTTCATAAATATTCAGTAATTTATAATTCTCATCAACAATTGGAATTGCTGATACACCTTTTTCAACTAACATATGAATAACATCAATAACAGGTGTAGTCATTGTGGCAGTTGCTATTCCTTCAAATATCCCAACTTTTAATTCTGATAAGGGTTTTAATAACATTCTAGTTTCTTTACAATTTAAAGCAACAAATTTTAAAATTCGATATTGTGTTAATACTGATACAACAATTTCTCTCCCAGTCTCTTTATCTGTATCAATTAATGGAATTCTTCTTGCCTTTGATTCAATCATACTCATACATGCTTCATACAAACTTTTGAAAGGATGAATAGAAATGGTTTCAATTGCATCAGCCCCAATAGCTTTTTCAACATCCCTTAACCCGTCTAATGTAAAATGTTCAATTTTATCCATTTTATCAGGATTTTGAAAATAATATTGAATAACATTAATATAATCTGATGCTGTTAATAACCCTGCAAATTTTGAAGTTTTTGAATTCCATAGTGGCGCTGATACAATGCCATTTTGTAATAATATTGTTAACGATTTTTTCACTAATAATGCGGTATCTAATACAATAAGTCGAAATGAAACTGGCAAAACATCATAACTGGTTTTTGATTTTAAAAATTCTCTGATTGCCTCCTATTTATTTGTTAGTATTTTCTTCAATATACTAGTCCACATACCACTGCGTTGTGCTGGTCCTCTGAAATTTGATCTGACATATTGCTATCTTCTTTTTCTGATTATGGTTTTTAATAAATAAATTGGGGTATTAGTAAAGCTGTGTCTCTATGTTCGTTTGCTATTACTAGATGATCCCCCTTCTTAGAATATTCAATAAATGCTGTGTATAATGTTCTGACGTTTGTTTTTTTTTTAAAAAAAAATTGATAATTGAAGGTGTTCTAATAAATAACAAATGAATCTAATGTATCGAGGGATGTTTTTGTTTGTGTGTGTGGTAGTATTTAAGGTATTTTAATGTGCTGTATGTTAGGTTTTTTTCTTGTAAAATTTCCATAGGTTTTAAAAAAATGTTGGTGGGAGGAAATATTTAACTCACGCCAGAATTTCGCTCGCGCATTGAATATTGCAAATGGATCCGAAATTGATTAACGCTTGCCGTGCTTTTGGAAGTTGATGGGTGTACAACTTGTACAAGGACTTTTAAAAAATGGTATTACAATGTTTTCAGAGTTGATTGGAAACATAAATCACTTTTAACAGTTAGTGAAAAAGGTTTCCCACCATTAGGTGAACATTTATGCTCAGCATATTTAGATTATGTTATTGATACTGGTAATACAAAAAAAGGTTTAGAAGGTAAAAAAGCTATTGGAACATCAGCAGTAGAACAGTATCATTCAGCATTAGTTTAGAGTTAAACTAAACAAATCAGAAATAAATTACTGATTAACCATTATCAAAAATTTCACAAGCAAGTCATGTAAAGAAAATTTCATCACCAAAATAGTACACGGGATGCTAAAATAAATAAGCTTGATCGAGCTAATGGTACATGTGCTGATGGATATGTTGAAAAACAATTAACTGATATTTGTAAAAATACATTTGGTAATAACCCTCCAAGAGTTTATAAAAGACCTGGTAATAAAAACTCATATCGAAGGGGTATTTCAACAAAATTAGAACAATATAATGCATTAAAAAAAATCTGTTTAATGACTATCCCACTAGCAATGCTTTTCAGAAGTGAAGCTACAATCGATATTGAATATAATGACAATGGGTGTTATGGAAGTTGTAACTCGAAGTAATTCGAAATTTCTTATTTTAACTATTATTAGCGAGCACGGGAAAACTAATAAAACTGGTAGAAAAGATCAATTAGCATGTGCTAGACGTAGTAAGTTTTTTTCATCATGTACCGTTGATTCTGTTGCTTTTGTATTTTTTACAAAATTCGAATTTTCTATTCCCATTTTTTAGATCAAGAGCAGATTGGTATGATTATAAATTATTCCCAACTACTTGAAAGATGATGAAGATTTAAAGTTTCCAATTTCTTATGATGCTCATTATGCAGAAGTTAAAAGAGCATTATATGAAAATGGAATTATTGTAATCAAGTTACTCATGTTTGTAGAACTTCTGGTGCTCGAATTGCTTCTTTTGCTAATACAAATAAAGAAGAAGCTAAACATCATGGTGGATGGACAAGATCTGAAGCTTTTAGTTCTTTATATTAACATTTTTCATTTCCAACTATTAGAGCATTAGAAGGTTTTGAACCGAATAATTATTTTTATCATGTTGAAAGAGATATGAAACCACCAAAAAAACTATTGGATATGATTTTTAGTGAAGCTGATGTTTGGCTGAATAAAATTACAAGAGGTATGGAATCAGTTGCAGATGTTAGTGAAAATATTGCGGAATCATCAACTGGAGCAACAGCATATGTAGCAGCAAGAACAGAGGAAATTGAAGCAGAATCAAGAGCAGAATCTATTGAAAAAAAGTTTAATGGTGGGTCTCCAGGTTTAAATTTTAATTCTAATCCAGGTGAAGCAGCAGCAAGAAGAGAAATTTTAGAAAAAGATCTAGCAGCTGTTCAATTTTTGTCAATGGTTATTGAATTCAAAAAAATTATATTACAAGATGCTCCATTTTGGATGGAATTATATTCAGATTTACCAATGTGGTATCATCCAGTTTTTCATCATGAAAAAAAATGGGAAGATTTTAAACAAGCAGTTTTAAGGACTAGATAAAACGAACAAGAAGCCAATTTACCAGAAGCTCAAAGAATACAAATTATGGCCCCTGTTTCTCAATCAATTTAACAAGCTGGTATTGGATCAGATACTAATTTTAAAGATTATTGGATATACATTATCAGTATTTGCAAAGACTAGGTAGTTTTGAAGACTTCATCAAGTTTAGCTTTACCGAAATTGATAGACAATTTGGTTCATTACATCATGATGCTGATAAATTAAAAAAATCATCAGATGAAACTAAAAAAGATTTAAAAAGTTGTTATACTGTAATTAGTGATATTTCAAGATTCGCTAATTAAGAACTCGGCAATTTAATGAAGGCGATCATCATTATCATCACCACCTTCTTTTTCACCACCTCACCAACTAAGTCTAATGCAGCAAATCAAACTACTAATTTACCACCACAAACTGCTACAACTCCATTGACAAATGCTATATTTGAAGGTGTTATTGGTTATGATGGTCCTTATATAGATAGGAAAATTAAGGGGGATATTGCTAATGCTTTTTCTGAATGGTTTATTGGCGTCAATGGTGGCAGAGGTCCATCAATTATTAAGTTGGTTCATTATCGACAAAGTACTTGGAGAAAAAGTCCAGGAGATTAAAAATAGTATACAAGGAGAAAAAATATTAATCAAGATGGTTAAAAAAGTGATATATATATAGGATCACATCCAGAAAGTGAAATATTACCAAAAATCCAACTACTAATTAATGATGTTTATCATCAAAATTTTAATAGTAGGATATTAAATCAAAACGAGCTTCTCAAATTGCAGAAAATAAACTTATGGAAGTTGTTCATGATTATGAACTGGAACTTCTTCAGCAGCAGCAGAAAACCAATTTATAATGCTGTTTTATTTATTATGTAAAATTCAACTATTGTTTATTGTTTATTTATTTATTCTATTGTGTTTTATGTATTATTCGTTATCAATTTTATTAATTCACTGTTGTAAATCTATAAATATATTTTTCAATCAACTTTATTATTTATTTTTCAGCACCCAATTTAAATTGTCGTATTGCATTATCTCTTTTTATGTATAAAAAATTTAAAAAATCTGTATTTTCGATTCTTCAATTGATACTTGGCTAAAAAATAGATAAATATTATTTTTTAAATCATAATAATATAGAGTTCTGGTTACAGTTTGAGGAAATACTAAAATGTTTTGTGTTTTAAGTGTTTTTTGGGTGATATTATAATAGGAAAGATTGTTTATCTACATCCTTGTTTAATGTGTTTGATTTTTTGGAATATTTCAAGCTTTGGTTACTATTTAAGCTTTGATTATCTTATCAGCAGACTACGCTTGAAGATATCTGACTTCGCTTATATGATTGAATAATTCTTTAATTTGGACAGACTGGAAAACTATCTAGCACCAAAAAATAGCAGCCCATTGATTTTGACAAGCTCATTATAAGCCAATATGAATTTAAGATATCGATCGTAGATAAATCAATACCTATTTGATGGTTTTATCTTATAATATATCACTCCTTCAGCATTTGAATAAAAGATAATTTTTGTTGACAGATATATATATAACTCTCGGATTTCCCCCATGCCACAGTTTACACGTGCTCCTGATGCGATCAAGGTCGATCAATCGAAACGTTTTTAACGCTTTTTTGAATTGTTGCTATTACTCCATAGAGAAAACACTTTGTAGTCTTATAAATTGTATCATCCTAACCATGAATGCATTCAAACTTAGGCATATATAAATAAGGATATTTTTTTTTTTATTATTTAATCTCGCTGAATTTTTGTGAGTTAATGCATAGTTCCCAGCCATTTTTTTACACATGATTCATGATTGAGAGATTTACGATCGAGATACAATTAATATGAACTTTGCTCGTTCCAATTAATAATAACTGAGGGCCAGGTCTCACCAAAGGTATAGACCTGCAGCTGCGGCTCAAAATTTGTATCATTAATTAATTAAGGTATAGTTTATTAACCTCAGACGTATATCATGTCAAGTTGAAAGAAACTGCTAAAGATAGAGACTAGCTTAAATTTCCGGATTTTTCCAGGCATACTTAAGTAATTTACATGTCTAAATCCTGAATGACCCCAGTCCATTTTGCTAGCAATAGCTTCATTGATTTACCCAAGGTGATACCATTAGTAAACCGAATTATCATTTATTAGTATTTAAACGCTATAATCAAAACGTGTTTTGTATCGAGCTAAATTTCAGTAGTTTAATGATATATTCAAATTCCCGGGTTTTATTAACACAGCTTAGATTATAGCCCAAGCAGTATTACCGTTGGGGTTTAACACGTATATCAGTTATAACAGACACGAACTCTGTTTAATTGAAATATTTTAACCATCCAATAGCTTAATACTGATGTTGATGTTGAAGCATTTTTTCAAATTGATATTTTAAGTCCTAATGGTATACTTAAATTCCCGGATGTATCTTGTGTATGCCTGAACATGTTTTGGACGTTATCGTATATAGTGATCGATAAAAGCTATAAATCTTGTTTTAAAATAACATCAATTTAATTGAATAAACTTTTAATAATAAAAGATGGAGCTTGTCACAGAAAAAAGGGAAGCTACCCCGGCAAACAGAAGAAAAGGTATTGTTGTAAATCCCGGATTTTTTTAAACACGCTAGCTTAAATATTCTTTCTCTGGCTAACGTGAGGCACTCCGAATGGTTATTATCTCAAAACTCAATAATTCTACTGAAAATACTATGAAAATGATCGTGCCCATCATTCAGTAGAGTATCGACTAAAATAGTATTATATTTCATCTTAAAATAAGCTGCTTGACATAGTAAATAGAACGTTCGAATTCCCGGAATTTTCTTACAAATGCTTAAGCAAGTTACTAAGGCTACTAAATCTGTGACAAACGTTTGCATCCAAAGCTATATCGCCCTTAAAATTACATACATAATTCATAATACTATTACTTTCCTAGTTGATTACTATTCAATAGCAGCTTGCAGAATCTTAAGTTTTGATTATAAAAATAAGATGACCTTTTTATCCTCAATTGTAATATTTAAGGTATTGTTATGAATCCCGGATTTTCCTAATCACGCTTGATTTTTCAGTAATTATGTACTTTACAAAAGTATAGTAACTCGAGATCACAATAAACTGAAAGACACAGACAACAATCCATTGAAAGATTTATCTAACACTTGTTAAATATATCTATAGCAAACCCGTGGTTTAATGAAGCTGGTTTACACGTGTACATTATAAAGCGGAATGATGCTTATGACTGTACATGAAAACCCAAAATAGGAAGATTACAGACTCAAAGGTTTGTTGTTAAAGTGAAACCATTCTTTTCTAAGAAGAATAGCTCAATTCGAATTTAATTGATATTTAAATTAATTCAAGTTCTCGTGGGCCCGAGGTTTTTACACAGGCTTAAGCACTTGATATATTAAAAAATCAATTTTAAATAGAATCTCGATCAATATGAAGATTATAATAATCATGACACAACTGGAACGTGTAACTTGATTTGAAGTGCTATTCTATTCTAGATACAACGTAATCACTATGATTAGAATGCACCCTACCGCTTGGTCTAGAGATATCCATGTTCCCTATAACGTCTGGGTTCACATGTACTACAGATTCATATTTATAATTTCATAACAGGCGAGAGCAAAATATATAAAGATCAGTTATTCAACTTTTTTCCCACGATATCAATTTGAGTCCTGTTGCAGGGACGAAACCATGGTTCTGAACTTGAATCCTGTTACCTCCAGGATAATATTTTTTAGGCAAGGTTCTGTTATGTAATTTCGTGATGAGATCGAGCCGCACATTCTTAATTTTTTCTCCACCATTTTTATTCTGCAATTTGCAGTCGATCGAAAGATTTGTATGGATCCGATATTTAAAGTTCAACGCTATGTGTTTACATAAGCTGACTAACTTTTTTCGCCTCAATTTTAATCTGTATACTCACCATCACTATATATATATCACAATGACAAATTTAGTTTCTTCCAAGCATAGAAAGTAATTCAAAGACACTAGTTGGAACAGGTTTGAGACCAGGTTTACTGGATTTAATTCAGATCGTGCTTCTCCGATCGAGATTTCAATCTGCTAAAGCATATAAGATTCAGGATATTTTACATAAGGTTAATTATGAAAACCGTTAAGATTCTTACTGATAAGTTTTAAAAATCTTAAAGTTTATTAAAATCTTTAAGTAACTGATCAAATTTGTGATAAATAGACGCTAGTAACATAATAAGCTACTGTTATTATTTTTTAAAAAATTAAAAAAAGTCCGAACTAAATTATAGTAGGTACTACTTTAAAAATTTTGTAATTTAAGTTAACTGTGTTGAACTGCTACAAGTATATACCCGAAAATTTTGGAACAAAAACTTGGGCATTACTGTAATTATGATGATAATCCCCCACTTCCGACTTTCAGTGTTCTGAATTTTAAATTACCACATTGCACTATCTATTACGAATAACTCGCCTTTAAAATGGATTTGCTTTCGCTTCAATTCAAATAGAAACCTATAGTACCAATATAATCAAATTATTTGAAAAAACATCGCTGCTTACTTATCCCTTAGCTCGTAAGAATAGCACTTATTAAAGTTGATAGTTTTCAAAAATCGAAGATTATTAATGTAAGCTTAATACGCTTGATGAGACCGTTATACCTACTTAAAACATACACGCCACAATTAATACCATCTAAGTTAGGAAACTATATCTGCCGATCACTGTTCGGTTTAAAACCCCCAAAAAAAACTGATCTCATAAGTGTAGTTAAACAGGTTTAAGGAACGTTTTGTGCGAGTCGAGCCGATGTACTACAGTTATGGAATTTACCCTATTGCCACGTCAAATAGTTTAAAACACGTAAGCAGGATTACTAAGGCCGATTTTTTTTTTTTTTTAACTCTCAACAGTTTAAATACTCCTGGAAATAATTATAATACGCAATCATTTTTTTTCTTCTTTTTATTCTTAACATCAACATCACTTTTTTTTAATAAAATATACAAAAAATGAAGATTTCAAATTTAATTTTAACAACACTAGCATCTTGTCTAGTATCAGCAAGTGATGTTGTCGACTTAACTGGTGACAACTTTGAAAAATTCGTTACTGATAACCCAGTTGTTATGGCTGAATTTTTTGCACCATGGTGTGGACATTGTAAAAGTTTAGCACCAGAATATGAAGAAGCTGCAACTTTATTAAAAGAAAAGAATATTCCAATTGGCAAAGTCGATTGTACTGAAGAAGAAGAACTATGTGCAGAACAAGAAATTCAAGGATATCCTACATTAAAAGTTTTCCATGGTAAAGACACATCTGCTCAATATGGTGGTGCTCGAAAAGCCGATAGTATTGTTAGTCATATGATTCGACAATCAATGCCGGCAGTTTCAGATATTACCAAAGATAACTTTGATGAGATTACTAAAGCAGATGATTTTGTTGTTGTTGGTTTCTTTGATGATAATAAATCAAACAAAACTTTTACTAAATTAGCAGAAGGTTTAAGAGATAAATTCACTTTTGCTGCATCAAAAGATAAAGAATTAGCAAAAGAACATGGTGTTGAAAAATTACCAGGTGCTATTGTTTTTAAGAAATTTGATGATCCAAAAGTTGTTTATGATAAAAAGAGTGATTTCACTACTGAAGATTTACAAAATTTCATTCAAATTGAATCATTCCCAGTTATTGGTGAAGTTGGTCCAGCTACTTTTAGTGATTACGCTACTTCCAAATTACCATTATTATACATTTTTGCAGATAATGACGATGATAAAGAAGAATTAGTTAATATTGTCAAACCTTTAGCTAAAGATTTAAAAGGTAAAGCCAATATTGGTACTTTAAATGCTAAATTATATGGTGCTCATGCACAAAATGTCAACTTAAAGGAAGAATTTCCAGCTGTTGCCATTCAAGATTTTGAAAAGAACTTGAAATATATTTTACCACAAAGTGAAAAGATTACTAAAAAGAATTTAACCAAATTTGTTAAAGATTTCATTGCAGGTAAATTAGAACCATCAATCAAATCTGAAGAAGTTCCAAAAGAACAAGGTGCAGTTTTCACTGTCGTTGGTAAAAACTATGATGATGTTGTTTTGGATGATGAAAAAGATGTTTTGATTGAATTTTATGCACCATGGTGTGGTCATTGTAAGAATTTGGCACCAACTTATGAAGAATTGGGTGAATTAATTGGTAAAACTGATAATAAAGATAAAGTTGTTGTTGCTAAATTAGATCACACTGTTAATGATGTTCCTGATGAAATTATGGGTTATCCAACCATCAAGTTATACAAGGCTGGTGATAAAAAGAATCCAATTGAATTTAATGGTGCTCGAACTTTGGAAGGTTTAGCTGAATTTATTAAAGAAAGTGGTAAACATGGTGTTGACTTGTTAGCTGGTAAAGATTCTGAAGATGTTGAGGAAGAAGAAGAAGAAGCTGAAAAGAAGGAAAAGAAAGAAGATAAGAAAGAAAAGAAAGAAGACAAGAAGAAGGCTGCTAAGAAAGCTGAAAAAGAAGATCACGATGAATTGTAATTTTTTCTTATTTAATTAGTTATATTTTTTAAAATATTGAAATTTTTATTTATAAACTAGCATTATATTTTTTGTTTAAACAAATATTTTTTTTTTTTTTAAATTTTTCGTAGGTTCAAACTATAGTTTTAAATTAGCAATTCACAAGTAATTGTGTTTAGTTAACCAAGCATTAACATCTTCAACATCTCGTTCTAACCAAGATAATCTAGATTGAATTCTATCTTTGACAATCAATAAAGATTTATCGTAACCTTTGGTGTTTTTATTAGTAAAAAAATCATCAAATTCTTTGATTTTTTCTTTAGAACATAATCCATTTGCACAAATTTCAACAATTCTACCAAACATACCAGTACCTGGTGGAAAATTAGAATATAATGTATCAAAGTTAGAAGTGAACCAGTTCCATAATAATTTAGAACCATCAGAATCAATGTTTAGTGAACTCAATGCATAAAAGACATCTTGAGATCGAACTGGGCCATTCAATGCAGCATCCAAAACTTTTTGTCGGGTTTTCTCATCTCTATTGAAACCAATAGCTTGTAAAGCTTGATTTCCTGCGGCAGAAGCATTTGGATTTTTATAAACAGCAATTAAATCATCAAAAACTTTTGAAGAATCTTCAGAAAATCTACTAGCAGCATAGAAAACAGTGCTTCTATAATTTGGATTAACTGATGATTGATCTTTCAAATAATTTTGGAATTGTTTTAACGCATCTTCTTTGAATTCTGGAACTTCAGCACGAACACATGCACTATATAAAACTGCCTTCAATTTTTGAGATAATAAATCATCTTTAGCAGTGATTTCATGACCCAATTCTTTCAATTTTGGTCCAACTAAATCAGCTTGAAATTTTTTCAATGCTTCTTTAACATTTTCTGGTTCATTTTTCCAAGCAGCTCTTAAAGAGGTTAACCCACTTAAAATTTCATCCCAAACGTTGGCTTCCTTTTCAGATTTCCATAATGAAATTAATTCCAAGAAAGCAGATGAATGTTGATAACCTGATGAACCCAAGTCAGCCAAATCACTAACTAAACCAATTCTATCTTCTGGGCTTAATAAACCTCTAGTGCCAGCTTCACTTAATTTAGTAACTCTTTCCATTGGATACTTAACTCGATATAGACCAGTTTGTTCTGCATTAATCTTATAAAAATCTTCTTTATTATTTAATTGAATAGTTTTGCTTCGAGTATCTAACATAACATCATCAACTTTACCATCGTCACTCTTAATGGCTAAATTAACTGGATAAATAGTTTCATCGTCTTCTGGTTTAACATCACCAGTCTTTAAAAATCGATTTTGTTGAGCAACAATTTCTTTTGGAGAATTTTCAGAAATGGTAACAATTGGATAACCAATTTTTTTGGTCCAAGTACCCATGACACCATTAACATCTTTACCACTAACTTCAGTCAATGCTTGCCATAAGTCACTAGTAGTAGCATTGCCATAAGCATGCCGTTTTAAATAAACACTGATACCTTTGATGAAAGTTTCTTCACCTAACCAATTAGCAATCATTTTAATAACACATGAACCTTTAGCATAACTGATAGAATCAAAAATTTGATTAACTTGGTCAGCTCTTTCAATTGGAACTTCAATTGGGTGGGAACTTCTTAAACCATCTAAACTCAAACTCGATTGTAAAGTATCAGTAACATAGGTTTCCCAAACTCTCCATTCTGGATAGAAGTGGTTACAAGCGTACCATGACATCCAGGTGGCAAAACCTTCATTTAACCATAATGAGCTCCACCAATCCATAGTAGCATAATTACCAAACCATTGATGTGCAGCTTCATGTAATAAAACTTCAGAAACTCGAGCTCTAGTTGCAGCAGAATCTGTTTCTTCATCAAATAATAAATCAACAACTCGATAAGTAATTAAACCCCAATTTTCCATAGCACCTGCACTAAAATCATGAATAGCAATTAAATCCATTTTATCTAATACATATGGGACATCAAATTGTTCTTCATAAAATTTCAATGCTTTAGCAGTTAAGGCAGCACCATATTTACCTCGGTGTTCCATCCCTGGAGTAGCATAAACTCGAACTGGGACTCTGAAATCATTATTTTCAACATATGCTAATTCACCAACAATAAATGCAACTAAATAGGTGGACATGATTGGAGTAGTATTAAAAACAGTTTTTTGTAAATCACCTTCCAAGTCTTTTTTTTCTTTTTCAGAAGCATTTGATAAAGCAGTCATTTTTTTATCATGAACTAATGAAATATCATAAGTTGCCTTCAAATCGGGTTCATCAAAACATGGGAATGCTCTTCTTGCATCAGTTGGTTCCATTTGTGTAGTAGCAACAACTCGTTCCACACCAGAGCCATCAGTATGAACAGATCTATAAAACCCACATAATTTATCATTCAATACACCAGTGAATTCAATATTCAATGTAACCTTGTCACCTTTTTTGACACCATTTGTAAATTCAAAAGTAGAAGTTTCACTATCTTCATCATACTTATGATTAGTAGCTTTTTCACCAGTACTTAACTCGATTTTTTGTAATTCCAAATCAACAGTATTTAATGCAATAGTCTTTGAATCTTCATTGACTTCCAGATCAATACCAACAGTACCTTTATAAGTGTAATTTTCCAAGTCTGGATGCATACACAAGGTATAGTGGACTGGCTTAACGTTTTTTGGTAACAATAATCTATTTGCAGCAGACATTGATGATGATGATGATAATGATGATGATGAAGAAGGAGAAAAATTTAACGCGTGTCTAGCACAATATGATCGAGTGGAGGAGGTGTTTGCACTTCTATTTATATTGGTATTAGTAGTGCATGAATTATTTAATAATAACCCAGCTGCAACTCCGCTATTGTAACCTCCGACGACAGGCGAAGACGAAGAGATGGCGCGAGTTAATGCAAAGTTAGCCTGAACTTGGTGATTAACAGCATGATTCGTAGCTATAGTGACTCCTCCCAACGTCGAGACCGCTTTAAATAGACGGCCAATAAACCTTGACCCCATTTTTTCTATAATCTATTAAATTCTCTATTAATAAAATGGAGTATTATCGTTTATAAGATGCCGTTCAATTTATTAATGCAATGCAGGGATGTGGATATATATATATGTGTGTGGTTTTGAAAAATCAATATAGAAGGTAGTTTGTGGAAGGTTTTTTGTAGTGTAAAATTTTCATGATGTTGCAAATTTTGTAAACGTGATGTGATGTTTTGCAAATACTACAGTTATGATTTGTGCAAAAACGCGCGACAAATTAAAGTTTAGAACCAGGGAGCATTGATTTTGTAATTATCGTCTCCGCACTTTTTATTCAAAGTTATTTTTTAAACTGACTTTCAAAATTAACTAGATTTTGAATTAATATTACAGTTTTATGTTTTTTAGAGTAATTTTGATAAGCTTTGTATGTTAGAGGCTGCTTTTTTTTAAAGACTATTCGTAACTAGCATGCATTAATCCTAAATAAATCAATTTGAAACCACATACTTCACATTTCACTACAGCAATAGACGACCTTCTCAAATTTCTTAAGTGAATTGGTCTAAAAATGATCAAGTTCAAAATAATATTATAACATAAAAGTTCTATTTGACGGATCAATATTATAATATGTATTAAATCCTAATTTAAAATTAATTTCTATGCTTTGAGATTGCCAATTTTTGTCTGACCATATAGTCCGGTTTAGGCTCTTATAACTGTATCATACGTACGCTATTTAATGGCTTAACGAAAGATTTATAATTAAGTGCGTTTATATATATATATATTATAAAACATCATATGTAAGATTACTTGAGGAAAGTATTACTATCGCCAAGAGCTTATGAGTTCAGCATTATGGATTGTCTACTTTCAGGAGTTAATACATTAATCTATGTATACCAAAACTGCTGATGGTAAGGGTCTCAGTAAACCATACATATCCGGATGTTGAGCTCAATTCGCTCAATTATGTATGCAGGGGATGATGATCATCGTCAACCAATACAGTAGCCAAGTCTTGAGCCGCACAAACAACTACAATAAATTCCGAATTGAATTACCATGTAAAAAATACAAAAATTAAAAAACTCTTAATAAAGACTTAACAACACACTATATACGATGGAATGAAAGGAGTCAAAAGTTGAGAGCAAAAAATTGATTAATTAGTTAATAACAAACAAAATTCAAAACATCTATAAAACAAATAATTAAATATATATAAAAGAAAAAATTCTCTAATGCATTAGTAAAAAGTTAATAATAAATCGTCAAATAATAACAATGATTATAAAAAATGAAGTTCTTAAACTTCAGTAGCAGAATTTTTCTTTTCTTGACCTTCATAAGAGTCAGATTCAGAGGTATTGTATGGTTGTTGACCATCTTCATACAAACCATATTTAACTGCTTCAGTTCGAATTTCTTCATCTTGTAATTTTGGCATATCATTTGCAACCTTCCAAGCTGGTTTACCATCGACATATGCTTTCGCGAAAATCAAATCGATTTCTTCTAATGATCGACCAGCAGTTTCTGGAATATAACAAATAATTAATACCAACCAAACAATGTTCATTAATGCAAAGAACAAATAACAACCCCATTGAGATTGATTAATAAAAATTGGAGTAAACATAACAACTGCGAAATTACAGATCCAATTGGTAGCAGTAGAAATTGCAACTGCTGGACTTCGAACTCTTTGATTTGATAATTCTGGAGCTTGTAACCATGGTAATGGCAATGCAGAGTAAGCAAAGTTAGCAATAAAGAAGAATAAACCAAATGCTGCACCTTTAGCGGTATTACCATTTGGATGAACTAAACATGCAAAAGTAATAATAAAAGCAATAGTTTGACCAGAAACACCTGCAATTAACAATTTTCTTCGACCAACTCTATCGACTAATGCAAAAGCTGGTAAAGTAGATAAGGCGTAAACAATTGAGAAGACACCACCTAAAATCATAGAGAATCTATGACTCTTCTTTAAAGAATTTTCGAATAAAACAGTTGAATAATAAATTGCTGCGTTACAACCAGTAAATTGTTGGAAAAATTGACCACTGGCACCCAATAACATTCTTCGTAAGTTGGCATTTTTACCATTAGTGAAGACCTCCTTAACACCACCTGATTTACCAGATTGTTCAATACCTTCTTTAATAACAGCATGTTGAGTTTGGATAGCTTCATCTTCAACATTACAATTTTCTAATTTAGCCAAAATTTCAATACCTTCAGTATCTCTTCCTTTAGAAATTAACCAACGTGGTGATTCTGGTAATGAGATCATACCTCCTAAAACAATCAATGCAAAGAATGCTTGGAAAGCAACAGGGAATCTCCAAGCAACAGAACCATCAACATATGATAAACCAAAATCAATCCAATAAGCAACTAAAGTACCAAAGGCAATAACTGCACCTTCCATTGTAACTAAGAAACCACGATTATGTGCCTTTGACATTTCTGATTGCCAAATTGGAACAGTTGCGGTATTTAAACCATTACCAATACCAGTAATAACTCGACCAATAACAAATTGGCCCAATCCCCAACTATCTCTAAATGCACAGGTTGAAATAGTAGTACCAATAATAATTAAACTTGCACCAACAATAACTAATGGTCTTCTACCATGTCGATCACCCATAAACATTGCGTATAAAGCACCAAAGAAACAACCAAGTTCATAACATGAAGTGACAGCACCTTGAACAACTGTAGTATGTTCATCATTACCTTGACCCATTTTAGTAGCTGGGAACTCATCATTAAATTGTTGACCAGTTAATAATGAAGATAATAAACCTTGATCATACCCAAACAGTGAGAATGACATAACAGCTGTGAATGTGATAAAGTATCGAAGTGTGGAACCTCTCAACCCACTTGCATTTGTACGACTAGCGATACCTGCTTTGATAGCCATTTTTGTTTATTGTATTTTTTTTATGCTAGATAAGTTTTTTTGATTATAAGATAAAAAAATATCTAAGATTTCGAATTTTATGGAGATTTGTTGAAGTATTTATATTCATTGCTATTTTCACAAATTTATTAAGTAATTGTTTTTTCTTTTTTTTTTTTTTTTTATCGTCAAGTTATGATGGATTATTTCTACGGTTAATACTAAGAGTGAGACACAAGTATATTATAGCATAATTGTTTTTTTCAAGAGTTTTTTTTTTTTTTCTTAGCACTTTTAATTCTAAAAGTACAATGAACCACAAAGATTTTAATCACCGTGTTTATTGATTTTAAGGTTGAAAGCGTGCGCAATCATATAAAGTGTATAACTGTGAAACTACATG
Organism: Blastobotrys buckinghamii (nom. inval.); assembly: GCA_030579975.1. Lineage (NCBI taxonomy): Eukaryota > Fungi > Ascomycota > Dipodascomycetes > Dipodascales > Trichomonascaceae > Blastobotrys > Blastobotrys buckinghamii (nom. inval.). Next base: position 52,820 of record JAKTSB010000062.1, read on the forward strand.
TAATAAACAACTGTTTAAGTTGATTTGTTCAAATTATAGGATTCTAATAGTATAGATAGTACTTGGTTGAACTAGAAAAATTTGGTCCTTTGGTTAGAAAATTTGGTCATTGACAACATTCTCTGTGAGACCTGGTCATATTCTCGGTGCTTGGAGAATCAAAGTGAGTAAACATCGCGGTAGGGATAACCAAATTTAATCACAAGAATATTCAAAGGTCATAAGTCGCGGTTCAAAAAGAAATAAAAGTGTTCGTAGGCTTTGTAGGGGCTACCATAAAAATCAAAACTACTTAAGCTCGGTAAAAACTTGATATATCGGATTTCACGGTCGGTCGAGTGTGTATTAGTGTTTATTACCATAAAACTATCAATAAGATAGTATACACCTTCTAAACTAATACAGGCATTTATAATTCTCCTCCACCCCCAATAGGTTTTTGTAAAACAGCTCGCCCAATCTAAGTTTTTCAATGTGTTTGAATAAATACTACTAGATTCTTCAACATTCTTTTTTAGCAGTCGAATGTGTATAATACTAAAAGCCAGTGTAATATCCAATAAAGACGTTGAAATTAGTCGAATGGCTAGACATGTCTTTGTTTCACTATCAGTAGTTACAGATGCTTGAGTATCTCTCGATAGTGTTTTAAAATTTATTCAAGAAAACTTCCTTCCATAACTTTCATCCTAAAAAAGTAATCACATCAGCTTAAAAAAATCGGGGGTTTTATTTCCAAAGCATGAATCTGCTTGAGCCGCCTGCGGCCCAATAATTTACCACGGCTTAAGGGCAGCAATGATGTTGTAGACTCCGGGAGCGCGCGCAAATCAAATCGATCATGATGGAATAAATTACTAAATTTTACAGTATCCTATAGTGTACGTAGTTTTTTTAAATCTCTCAGCCGTGTGTACATTAGACATGCTTAAGTACGCTAGAACCTTATTTTATTTTCCAAAAGCCTGGAAAGTTTATTACCAAATTTATATGATTTAAAACCTGGTTACGCTGTTTGATGTCAGAACTTTTTTTACGCTTTTCCTTCCAAAACACTATGATGTCGTAAAGTTTTATTGTGCACCACGGTGTACACTATAAATCTTAGTAAGAAAATCTCTGTAACAACTTTTTACACCGAGATCATTATAGCTGTAACCTTTAGATATATTATTAAGTTAATTCTTAAGATACCATCCATTATAGGTGACCTGTTGGTGATAAAGATGATAGCATACGTAGTACTCTAGTGTAATAACGATGATGTAAGAAGTGCTGGGATTATTAAGCAGCAAGATATCCTATGTTTGTATATATAGATCCGAAATGAAATCTATGAATAACAGGTTTAATTTAATCTATAATCTTTGTAATTGACGATATCCTACTTTTTTTTTTTTAATGGAGGGGGAGACATGATTTTAGATTAATGGTTTAGTTTACGATACTTACCATCGAAATAGTATACTATGTAGTACAAATGTTGCACCAGTTACCGATAACACCCCGAGTATACTATAGTTGAATCAGGAGTTTTTATAAGAATCCTCACTAAATCAAAAGTAATATCCGTCTAAATTTCTTTCGGTGATCAAAATGATTAAAAAAAAACTTTTTTAAGAAACAGATCCTCAGCCAGTTGTTTTTGTTTGGTTTGTATGTGACGATCAGTGATGATCTTTTCATCTAACAAATGATTGGCAATTGAATGAGCTTCATCCATTGTACATCATCCCGCGCGGACTTTTAAACATTCATCTATCACTAGCCTGAGGAAGTTGAAAGCAGACAAATCCGACCGTCTGTATCTATTAGCTATAGCAGTGCTATGCTTGTCCTTAATCACACTAAGTACTATCGACTAAGTACTATCGTTATTGTACCCCTTTCTAAGCATCATGTATCATTTCAATCTATCATTATTAAAACGTTACAGTATTACATTAACGATGATTGGATTGCAGCTGTCGCCAAGAAATGTTAAGTTAAAACGAGCATACAGATCATCGCTAAGAATTACATCCATGAGCTTTTGATTTATCCGTACCGGTTTTTTAAGCTGTTGGATAGTCCGGTATGATTCACTTTAAATGCTTGTAATTATTCCGTAACGGATTAATTAGTGGTCGATCTTTTTTACCCAGTAAAATTATTGAACAAATAATTTTGATCTTAATATCAATAATCCTTGAATTTTTAGTGCTGTGTACTCGAATGTTCAAATTTTGAAAAATACTATAGTATACTGTAGTTCTTCAGCATCCCAGAGGTATATAATAGCAGGTTCATAGGAGTTTTAGTAAGACTTGAATACAACAATCAAGCTGCTCGGCATTCGCCGGTGGACCGCTATCACAGCTGCTTTCAATCATGTAAGGGTCCTCTTGGTAGAACACTAAGGTTCTTAAGAGCAGCTGTAACTTTTTCCGGACATAGTATGCACAGTAGACAGATGGCACTTTTCAGGTCAGTGAGTTGGGTCTATTTTGTGCACATGGTTACCAGGTATTGATTGATAAATATTGTGAACTATAGCATATGAACCATAACTTCAAGTGCTTGGGGTTCTGTACTGTAGAATATACCAAATTTTGGTGATAAACCATTGCAAGTGACCGTTTTCTTGATGATTTAAATTTTCAAAGGCTTTGTGGATTAATATATGGGTAGATATATTGGTTAAAGTAGAACAGTCAATCAAAACGTACATAAACTTGCAACCTAGGCTTCTAAGTTCGAACGTTTCCAAATTTAAAAACATTCAGGAGAAATTTGAAAAAAAAAAAAAATTTTCACAGTATTAACTAAATCATACATCCAATATCTGATTCCTAAATAGGAAATTTGAGGCAATCTACTGTATGTAAGTTCTTTCTGAGTATGGGCTTAGTATCAGTCCGAGAGATACACGCGTCCTAGTACAAGTTTGTATATATGCGGTTGCAACTAGCTTTTAAAAGTTTTTGGCACAGTGATTATTTATTGGAAAAGTGGACTCCTACATCGTTACGTGAACCGATCGATCTTGTGATATTATTGGCCAATTGATCACTATAGTAGCTGTGATCTACTCAAATCTGTATACGGGAAGCTCTTCTAATTGCTAATTCAATTTAAAATTCAAACCAAGGAGCTCAGTGATGGATGTATATAAGATAATCAAATTTACAATACGTTGTATGTTACATTTAAAATTGACTAGAATTTCGAACACTGTATCGGTTGTACATTCTACAATATTAGAAATTAATTAGTCAAGCCTTTTAAGAATCTAGTCGTTTTTATTCAAGCAAAAGATCAAATTTTAAAATGAAATTCTACATGATCTCCACAAGCTTAGCCTAGCTATACAACGTTGGAGCTACAGCTTAACGATGGATTGTGAGCGCGATGTTGCGAGTCAGAGTGCGGCTCCTGCAAATTAATGCAGCTTTTATTTCTTTTTCAAATTTTGTAACATCATGATCTCCATGGAAAAAAAATCTGCTTTGAATTAATGGATCGACAATTATCTATTTGTGTCAATCTTCAAGCTTGTTCAACAACATCGGATTCAAGGCTTATAGGTATTTTAGAATACAGATCCCGAATATCATTTCTAGAGTTGCGTAACAGTTTATAAGTTTCTGTAAATTTTACACTTAATGTAAATATATTGTGCAACGTTAACATTTCTAGTTGTTGTCCCAGCCCTATATGCATCTCAGCAACCCTGGTTTTCCATCTACTACATGTTTAGGTATTCACTAGAGACAGACTTTTTTAATCCAATATAAGCTCTTAATTAATCAAAAAGTCTAAATATTTTTTGTACAACCAGTAATCAGATATACTATAAATCGAGTAGATCCATACGACTATGCGATATAAAGCTTATAATAACTAACAAGATCCTTCGAAAACCATTATAAATATACTATAGTATCACAAGATCTTCAAATCAACACTAAGAGCCTAGGCAGCGAGAAAAATTAAGCCCAGTCATGTTGGAGGTAGAAATCTTAAGAGTTCTCTTACCATCGCGAATGAATTATTGTTCCAGTTCAAAACTTTTTAAGTCAAAGGAAGTTTATAAACCATTAAACGTCTTTAAAACACGCCCGGGGCCTAAAAATGAAGGTTCAAAAAGACGAAATAATCTCCTTAAAAGATAGTTGTTTTACAGTGCTTAGATTTTAGCGTGTTTAAGTCACTGAGCGCCGGATTCAGCCGAACGCTGAAACAGGATTTGAGAGGGCTTAAGGCGAAGGCGAAGGGAAGGGATCATCTATTTACACGTTCCGAACATCAATACCGTATTATCAATTATAATTGCCTTAAAAAAACTCTAAACCGAAGTGAGTTTTTTTTAGGCCATCAAACTATAGTGGATTCAAAAGAATCTACAATTATAATGAACTGCGCTTAACTACTAGAACGGTAGATAAATATTAATGTACAATGTTTAGTAACTAGTTAGATGAAGTGAGCTCTACCAGTTATACATCAAACTCGAATCGAATGTTGTAACTTTCTAAGATACAATGCCAATCAGCCATTGTAACCAAATACTCTAATTGATATCAGTAGCTACCTCTTATACAATTGATACCAATTCTTAACGATTTCATGTATCGGTATATTATTTTGAGTTCTTAATTAAATTGAACTGTTCGATTGATAGCCAACCAGGATTACTTCCATTTACTACTGAGTTTCATTTTTACAAGTTCCAACTTAATTAGAACTTTTTCAAAAAATCAATGAATCATATACGTGAGATTTACCATGGTATACTATAGTAATAGATGCATGAAATCAACAAAAATATTATTCATCTACATGTCTATGGATATTCGTACAAACTAAACTGGAATCAAAAGCCGGCCTGTCTTCATTGTAAGCACAGATTTTCATTCGTCAATTTAGGAAATATCCGGGGATTTGAAACCTATGTAGCTTCATGATAAGGTTTGTAAAAATTAACTCAACACAATCTAACGCAAACAATAAACTAAATCATATCAGTCGATCAGTCGTTACAAAATACCAGTACCAGTACAATACGTATAATCTTACAATGAGATTGCTGAGTTAATCAGTCCTTTTGGTTTACTCCACCATATCATTCCTATCGGTGCTAGTTTGTGTGAAAATTAATGTACACACTCGATCGGGTATCAATCTTGTAATAGTTAAGGTTGCCACATATCGTGCGGCTTGCATTTTTTACTTTTTTTAACCCCATCTTAGACTAAACTGATCACGATCATCGATAGTAACGCGTATCATATGTAAGTAAGAAGTTTTTTACTTGAGATTTTCAAATTAATTGGCAGAAATTATATATTTATAGGATAAGGGATCGAAGTACTCTAAGAAAATACTCATATCCCCTTTGAAAGTTAGATCTGACCTAGCCTGGCCACAGACAAAAAAAATTTTTATCACCAATATCAGCGCTTTTGGCTCTATAGATGCATATAGTATCATAAAATATAATACCGTCAAATTATAGGACTTCCAAAGAAAAACTTTTTGATAGTTTTAAATTTATTTTTCTATAGCATTTTCTGTGACTCGAGAATTTACGTGCTGAAAATACCTTTTTTAAGCACAGAGCCAAAAATTGAGAATTACACACGTGCTTAAAGCATTCAAAGCACCTAAAGATATCATACCAGCTTGAGTTAATATATTTAGACGGTCTTAGTTTAAACCGTGTAAGAAAAGGTGTGATGGATATATTATTTATTTAAACTCTCTAGATGCAATATCAGAATAATAAGAAATCGATCGATCAAACAGCTGCCTATAGGATCTATACAATTGGCATGCAGTGAAGTTTACAATTGTAATTACATATATAAGACAATCCATTATTAAGTCAATCGTACAACTTACAAGCTGATAGGGCCTACTCAGCTTCGAAATCAGAGCAATTTCATATTATAATACTGGTACTTTGCCTTGTACAACATACAACATACCGTGAAATCCATAAAAAAAGACTCCAAATCAGTAGAACAAGCAATTAGTTTTTTTAGGGTTGTGTTTAGCTACTATACTTTCATGGTATGTACATGAACGGTAATTAATTAATCAATTAATTACATCTTGTGCCTGAATTGTTTGAAATCTTAGGTTGGGATATACCCAACTAATAAACCAAGGATTACTATGAAATTTTACCATGCAAATAATCTATTGATTAAGCCCGTTCTGATGTATAAGAAGCATCTACAGCAGAGGCGAGACCTCCAAACAAAGACTTTCGAATCAATGGATGCTAATTACCTCTTATATGTTAATGCCATTGCAATTGTGATTGCATTAATATTACATAGGTAGATATTTTAGTATACTCATTTTTCTCGTTTAAACCTAGTGTTATTGCATAATATAATGAGTATGAATCAAGCTTTCTAAGAGATGAACACATTACAATTATAGATAAAGCCTCGTAAGGCCTATTTTGTCGCTAATTGATTTGACCTTATTTGGCCAATGGATATGGCTTGCCAAAATTGAATTCTTACAATATCTACGGTACATTGTACGTTGGAACATCAAATTGTGACTTTTTTCTTAGAACGTGTGAAGGTCAATTGGTATATTGGCTAATACTATGTAACTGAATATGTGAACAAACTTGAAAACTAATTAATCACATTTACAGATGGAATCAAACCCGGTTTGCTATGAGATTCTCCCATGGCAATCACTAATGATATAACGAGTACTCAACTTCTGACATTTATAATCTGAACAAATAAGTACAATTTACATGTAGGAACTTTTTTTAAAAAAAAAGAAAAGATACACGTAAAGTCTAGTGAGTGAGAAAACGTTTCATTGTATGAAGATATCAGAATTGCATGAATTATTTTCAATTTTTCCGGCCTACAGAAACATTTTATAATTATCGCCAGGAGTTGGATTAATTGGATTATTTACCCTAAAACAATATGTAATGGACCTTACAGTAGAGAGCTCTACCGCTGCTTGAACTCGAATTCTTAAGGCAAGCATAGAAGCACATAAGATGATCATCGAGGTTATATTGATATTTTCAATGAACCTGGGCTTTAGTATACAAGTAATTCCCAGGGAAATTAGCACGCTAGAACGATCCAGCTTAATTGAATTATTCACATGCTTGAAAATTTAATACACCAGCTACATGCATATGAAAAAAAAAAAAAAAAAAAAAAAGGTTCCACACCAGTTAAAGATAGAAAAACGTGTGATTTTAAGTAATTATTGTTTGATTTGATAAGATATGATGAGTTTGCATTTGATTACAGATTAGAATTATATCTTAAATGATTTAAAAAAGTCAGACAATTTTCACACTCTTGTCAGCTCTACAATTGAGATAGTATATTCACATGAGAAATCAATAATAATCTTGATAAATATATAAAGACAATGAACTGTCTTCATTTAGTTCTTTTAATAATTCTATATATCAATATATCAAAAAAATGATATCATCAAAAATTCAGTAAAAAAAAAAACTAGAAAGGCATCGAAATGCAATAAATAAAGTCAGATTTTTTTATCCAGACTTGAATAAATAATAAAAAGCTCAACTGAAGAGCTGAAAAAAAAAAAAAATAAAAAAAAAAAAAATTAAAAAAAGAAGCGTTAGCGCATTGGTCAAAAACCCAATGATAATGATGCTAACATGAGAAAGACGAAAGAATTAGAGAATTATGAGTAAAGTTTGGGCTGTTGTGGTGGTAATTCTAATGATGATGGTGGTAATTTATCTTCAGAAATACCGGCACTTAACAATTGTTGTCGCATGATTTTATTTTGCTCAACTAATAAGACCATGAAATCATAAACAGCTAACAAAATATCAGATTTTGACCTTCGACTTGATGCGTTATTTTCTGCAACTGCTGGTACTAGTGAGCACATTTTTTCGAATTGTCTTTTAATCAAATCACGACGTTTCTTTTCAGAACTTATATGATTCATACGCTTTTGATCTTCACTGAGATTTTCTCTACGACCTGCTCGTTTAGCCTTTATTTTTGGTGATGTATTACTTTTAGTATCTTGAGACGTTTGTTGATTGAATGCTGGTGGTGCAGAATTTGAATGACTCCCACCCAATGGTAAATTATTATTGTTATAATAGTTGTTAAAATTGTAATTATCACCTTGCTGAAATCCTTGATTATTATCATGATTAAATTGTCTTTTTTTTTCTTCTTCGGGTTCTTCATAATGGAATGGTGGAAAATTTGTATCTGATGCAAATGCTAATGGCGGATGTGGACCAACAGTTTTATTTTTATGAAACTCCATATCAACATCTTGTTCTGGTGTATAACTAACATCAAAGTCAACATCTAGTAATCCTTCTGCTAGCTTTGGATCAAATAAAAAATTTGGATCTACTGATACTTTATCCAAAAAATCTGTTAATGCCCATGACTCTTTCTCATTAAGTAGAGATGCAAATGCACTTGCTGTGCTACCATTTGTTGGAGGTTTGCTATAAGTATGAGGAGCCGAATTATTATGGTTGTTGTTTACTTGTGAATTGGCATTGACATTGGCTGTAGTATTAGTATTACCCAGCCCTTCATATGTTAGGGCAAAATCTGCTGTAAACTGACTGAAGGCTGCATCAAAATCTTCCTCTGAAAATAAATCTTCGTGTTGTGATTTCGTTGTTGTATTCATCTTTAATAATTACCAAGTTATTGTATAAACAAAAAAAATATATATATATATTAAACTCAAAAAGTTAACAAAAACTAGAGAGGATCAATTTTTTTTTCAAAATAAAAATCTGGGGAATTAACCAAATATAAAAATGTTATTAATATCAGAAATAATAAATATCGCAATGGAAGAAAAAAACTGGCCAAAAAAAGAAATGATATAATCCCCCCAGGAAAAAAAATCAACTCCAAAAAGAAAAATAATAATAATAACTTTGTGATTACCGCTTCTAGAAACTGTAAAGGTTAATCGATTGAAACAATGTTGTCAAACAGAATATATATATTTATTCTGTACAGTTAACAATTGTTAGTTAATTACTGCTATAGTTAAAAAGTTGCAGTAATGAAATAAATATGATAATTTACAACCCTTTAACAAGTCTACCGTCGTCACCTCTTTTTAAAGTCGCCAAGTTCTGTAAAATGTGAGAGGTCCAAATAACACCAAATAATAATATATGCTGAAGCAGATGAAATGGTCTATCTGTTAGTCAATGCTTCGTTACTTTTTTAATAGAAAAACTGGTTTCTTCTGGTACTGAAAAATAAGGAGTGAGATGAAGAGTGAAGAAAAAAACTAAAAAAAGGCATGTGATATTTTTTTTGCGCTTGGAAGGAAAATGGCCACAGAGCTTATAGACAGTTCGAGTTTGGGAGAAAACGGTGGTAACGCTATACCACTAGAAAAATATTTTGTGGTGTTTAAAAAATCTGGAGAAAAAAAAACCGTTGCAGATTCAATTTAATTTGGGTTTATGAATGGCAGTTAGAGATCCTCAAGCAAGACTAATCTATTACACAATAGAAGCTATAATTTCAGGGATATCCGAAAACGGCTGCGGCGCTCTAATAGCTTTGCAAATGGTACTTAAATCCTTAAGGATGATAATATTATGATGAACCTTATTGTGAACTACTGTATACCAATTTTGGCTTGCAATGGGAAGCTTACACACATTATAACCATGGTGCATCCATACGAGAATTCTGATCCCAAAAGTGCTGTAATCGCAGCAAGAACTTTGCAAAAATTCATCCGTTTAATTAACGCGACCATTAGCTAAACCCTATATGTAACTCAGAAGCTATTATATATAGTGGTGGCCACATATTTACAAATTTTCTAAACTGAATCAAGGCATCCAAGTGGGGTCAACTTGACATCAGTTAACCTACACTACATGTAGAAACAGCACTTAAAGGGTATAGGAATGAAAAGAGGGGGAACATCGATACTGAATCTCCCCGCCACTTATTTTTTCTGAATAATTTGGATGATGATTCGATCGCCATCCATGGACTTGATGCATCAACAAACCCCGCGCGGCTTGAGCACATAAACTTCTAAGCTAAAATTCGGCAAAACCAGGGTTTTCGGTTGAACTTTTTGAACCGAATTAACTCATAGTAAAGCATTAAGAACCGAAGTTTAATGAAGAAAACCTTTCCAGATTTCGAGCATTTGTATTACAAGCTGACTTAAGATGATAGGATTGGTTAGTTACAATGTATAAATATTGAGCCGCATTAGTTTATTTCTCCACAATTTTGACTCTAAGATTTCCCCATCTTGTACAATGGATACAAATTAAAATTTTATATATTAATGAGGCTTCAATAGATCATTCAAATCAAAGATATACCGTAACGTTGGTTGACCAGAAATCCTGGACTTCCATTCGGTCGTTTGAAAATGTTTCGTTATAAGTTCGAACTAGTTTATTCGACGATCATGATCATAATATAGGATAAAGCGTTCGAGTGTAAGTCTGATTAATTCCTAGAAGATTGATTGGCTTATTTTTTCGGCTTGAATGATACAATACAATTGAGCCGTCCATGGTGCACCCGATGTTTTAATACATGTTATGATCTATAATTCTATACATTAAAGTACAGTAGGTATAGAGATAATTCAAATTTTTTTTTTAGTTTTCACACTATTTTTGGAGAATGATGCATGATGCACGGATTAATGTATTTATGTTCGGAGTCTTCAATTCCACACCAAATATCATCCAACTTTCTATATTATGCAAATCGCACAGCCTCGAAATCTAGATCTCCAATCGTATCGATTTGTTACTAAACCTGAAAATATAAATTTAAAGTGGTATTTTATATATGATTCTAGAAGCCAATTGACTTCTGGCTCATCTAGATTACCAGGTTTTAAAGATAGTGGGGATATAGACTTTTGAATCAACCTTTTGTGGCTTACATCCTTTAAAAACCACTAGGATTGATGAACTTTCAAAATTGAATTAAGCAGAGATCAGCTTCTGTTTCAGGCGGTAAAATCAATGGAAAGGCCGGATTTATAGACTATGGATGCATCTTTATAACGTTGAATTTTCCACCATGGTATAGTTATCTAAATTTATTTGATAATATTACAGTATTAGCTTAAATTTAATTAATGATTTATTTAAGAATTCGGGTGTTCCATGGATCAACTATTCTCTTAAGGGCTTCTACCAATCCAAAGGATAAATAATTTAAAAAAAAAATTTTTTTGAACTCAAATCTAATATTAATAGATCCATTTGATAGGAGAATCCGATAATTTTGATTTTTATGCATTCATGGCGCCCAGGTTCACATCCAAATTTAATTAAAATTAAATCCCCTGCAGCCATGGCCTACTAGAAAATTAATGGTTATAAACGCAATCTTTTAAGCTGTTATTAAAATCTACTACAATTGTTAACAATATATATAGTATACATATATATACAAAATGGATGGTAACATGGTAGCTTATAGCCAGATATCGAACCTACAACTAGCTAGAGTTCTAATATACTTTTGAGTTAAAATGGACTTATATATCCCAATAATAGCCATTTAAATGCCTCTTATGTAATATAATAGGGTACTAATACGGCTCTTGCTTTAAGTTAGCATATTTTTTTAGGGTACAAATACTTCAATTGCTTTAATATAGTTATATCCATTGAGCTATATATTAGTTGTTTTAAGCTACAGACTTTGTTATTTTGCACGAAAAATGTGAACATATATATGGCTATCGATAGTCCAGTGTACTTCTAGTGAACTGAATTAATTATTTATCTACATACACGTTTGGGTTTAAGTTTGTATTAGGTAGAAATTTGTACTAATAGTTTGAAAACATAATCATCGATAGCTAGCTATATATATATACTTTATAATTGATTGAATTTCAATATTAAAGGCCAATCTAGGTCTCCTAGAATATTTTCAGGAATATATTCAGCAGGCTGTTTTTTGTCCTAGCAGATGAATAAACGGAATATTAAGTGCCATACTCAGGTATATATATAATAATTGATGCCTATATTCTCAACATTTTTGAACCAATAGCTTATTATCAAGTTAAAGCTTTCAATATATATTGAGATTCCTTTTTTTCTTCTTTTTTTAATGGTGATCTATATACTGTATATCTTTAATTGTCGTAGCAAAAATATGATCATAAAAGTCTTCGATTTAACACTTCAGACCATACTGAAAAATTCAGAAGTTAACTTCGCAGATGTTCACTTTTAAAATTGAAAGAAGATGTTGTTTGCATAATAAACGGACAAGATTTGGGTGCTTCATCTCACAACAGTCTTCAATAGATAGAAAAGGTTCTCGTGTTATAAATTCACAGTGTTACCAGATAACAATAATATAAAGGTCGGTGATACATGCACAATCCAAAGCAGTATATTGAAGAGCATCATCATATTTGGAAGCTTGATTAGAGATTAATTCTTTTAACCTTTAATGTAACAAATTGAGATAAACCATAGGAATAAAGTTATAATAACCACGCGCCCCTGTATATTCAATTGATCATGAATCTTATACTACATTGGATTATTATCTTAAGCCGCGTTGGTCGAGGCTCAATAACTGACTTTCCGCGTAAAATTAATAAATTTTTTTTTTTTTTTTTTTAATCATCACAAATCTTTAGAAAATTTAAATATACTTCGCTTGGGTATACATTGAACGATTAGAACTTTATTTATTGGCTTAAATATCCGGATGATAGATTTTGTTAATTTCTTATAACTAAGGAAATGTTTTAGAGTAGTAACAGCGGGTTGATGAATCCCCTATATTGGCCAGCCATTCAAAATTTGAAAACTTACAATTTGTATATGATTCAATTGAGTTTATCAGATAAGTTCTATTCAAGAATTGTAACTAAAGTTATCTTGTCAAGTAAGACAGCTTGTGTGTGGTTCTTGTAATGAGGCCCGAGTTTAAAATTTACTACTTTGAGGTAGCTTCTCCGGATTTTTACCATCCGTGTGTCATGCAAAAAAAATTTTCAACAAATTTTGTGAAATCAACAAATTATTAAGTATGGAAGACAGAAGAGTTGAATAAATAAGAATCAAATAAAAGTGACAAAAATTTCAGTAATACATCAAAAAAAAAAAAATAACAAAAATAAATAAATAAACGAAACGTAAATAAGTCATTATATAAATCAAAAACTTGTAAACAGGTTTAACTGATTACTGATTCTTTGCATGAAACCACATCGCATCCCATCGGATCAACATTAATATCCCGGCGGTATTAAAAAACATCATCACCTTTACTTGAAGATACTCCACAATTAATCATCATAAAACCCTGAAATTTAATACTTCCAACCATAAGTTTTGGCTAGTCTATCAGCTAAATGTTCAGCAGCAGTTTTAACAGGTTGATCAGCTCTATTTGCGCCTCTATTTGATCTTTCAGCAACAATAGGACTTGGAACTGGAACTAATGGAGTAGTATCAACTGGATGTAAGAAATAAACAATAGAATATCGATCTTGACCAGTTTCTTGAGCTTTAGCAGGGAATTTAACTCTATGCATTGAAGATCTTAAGATCCCAGCAGTCCAAAATGATAACATGTCAGCAATATTAACAATAATTGGAGGAGCAGAATTAGAATCTTTTGAAGGTAAAAATGGTACAGGTGTCCATTCTTTAGTAACTGGATGATGAATTTCTAATCCATCTTCACCTTCTTTTTGAAATAATAAAGTTAGTGAGCCATAATCAGTATGAGCACCAGCTCGAATAACTTCTTGAGGATCAGTCTTTTTTTGACCTGGATAATGTAAAAATCTTAAAATTGAACCTGATTCTTGATTGCCATCATGACGATCACTTAACCAATATTTCCCCCCTTTTGATTCATCAATTTTTAATCCCATTGCTAATAAAATACATAATCTTGAACATAAATCATGACATTTATTTCTTAAACTTGATAATTGTTCCATATTATCTTCAAAATATTTTGGAACTTTTTGAACTGGTTTATCATCTTTAAACCAACCAAAGTTAAATGCTTCTTTTGGATCACCTTTAACTTGAATTGAAGGATCTAAATTTTCAACATTCATTGCTGAATAACCATGATTTGTTGGATCAATTGGTACACTATTTTTTTCTTCCATTGGTAAATCGAAAAATCCTTTACTTAATCCAAATGCTTGATCAACTTCTTGTTGTGTGAAACCTGAACCTTCAATAAAGATGAAGCCTAAAGTTGAAGCTGCTTCAACTAGTTCATCAGCAGCTTTTTGATCCATTTTGGAAATATCAACAACAGCAACTGGATTTGACATTTTATAAGTGTTTATAGGTGGTTAGAACTTTAATGTGTGGAGAAAAAAAAAAAATTCAATATTGATCAGATTATTAAAGAAAGAGGATAACCAATTCCTTTTATATAAATTTTGATTCGTTCTATATCCTATTTAACAGTATTAATCGTTCATGCTTTGCAAAAAGAAAAAAAAAAAATAAATGGATTTACGTGGGGCAAGCGGTACTTACCAGGTACCCAGCTTTTCAAAGAGAAAATGTTTTGGATCGTCAGGGAGTGATCCGAACATCTCATCAACATCTACTGTATAACATGATACTTTAAATCATTCAATCATTTTTGAACATTAATTTGATGAAACATTTTCTTATCATATTAAAATAATTACAAAAAAAAAAAAAAAAATTTTTTAAAAAAAAAGGAGATAAATAACTATTTGGTGGCTTTTGGTGGAGGTGGAATAGAGCCAGCCGGTGGTGGTAATTTTGAAAGATTTCCTTCAACCTCTTTACTCTTTTGAGTTTCTTCATTAAAGTAATCTTGTAAATCATCTATATTATTTGATGTGCTATTAGAATGATGATGATGAGCAACATGTTTCTTTGGTTTATTAGCAGCTGGTGCAAAAGTTGGTGGGCCTGCTAATGCTGGTGTATATAAATTAGTTGTGTCTGGATTATTAACATAATCAGCATTATTATTATCTTCTTCAGATTCAAATATAGTACCACCAGGTGGTGTACCATTTGATGCTTGTGCTTTATAAATCGATGATGATCTATATCTACCAGATGGTTGAGCAGTATTATCATATTTACCAGCTACAGCAGGGATTTGATGTAATAAACCATAACCAATACCGCAGCCTAACAAACCTTGACCGCCCCATTGATCATTTGGTCGAATTCTAACTGGTCGAAGTGTATCATAATCTAAATTATAAACGTATAATTCTAATTCTGGTGGTGGACCATCTCTTGGTTGCGGTGGATCATTATAATAAGAAGTTATCATTCTCTTTACAATTCTACCTAATAATGATTCACCACCTGCTTCTAATAACCCATTTTCTGCACCAACAATATAATCAGAATGTGAAATAATTCCTGCCTGTTCTGCCGGTGAATTTGGTGAGACATTCAAAACATGCCAAATATTATCTGCAACATGTAATGGAGTCCATTGTAATGTCATCCCTAAGCCAACACTAGTATCTGATTTAGTATTATCTGATTCTTCATCACTAACTGGTAACATTACAGTTCGAGTCATTCTACCCTTCATTGACCAAACATCTAGAGTAATTGATCTTCCTTTACAATTGTTGATTTCTTGTAAAAAAGATTCCATTGGGATGTTTGATGATGGTTCTTGTGCTTGTGCAATATCCATTGCCATACTCGAGCTTCTAGATCGAGCTTGAGAATTTCTTGGTGTTGTAACTTCTTCTGGTGGGTTATAAGGTTGATTATTAAAATCTAATTCATGACCATTTAATCCAATAATAAAATCAAATAATGATTCTAATCCTGCTTCACTAGCTGGACTATTTTGATCAACATGAATAATTCGGAACCCAAAGTTAGGTATTTCAGATTCAGCTCCTGGTTGTCCACCGACAAATGCTTCATTGGTTGTATTAATATAACCTTCAGCAGATTTCACTAGATTTTTCGCAAATCCCCACATTTTTATTCAATAATTAATTGATGTCGTGTTTATTTGTTTGGAAATTATTTATTTAAAGAATGTTGTTAGTGGTGTTTTGTTTTCAGTCGTGGTTTAAAAAAATTACTAAAGAGCTCCCACAAGCACACGCAGGGTAACTTTTACAATGCAGCTACAATAATAACATTCCGTCACGGAAAGTTTTATAATTATACAAAAACATCATTATTCATTAAATAGGGTACGACAATAATAATACATGCAATAACTAAAATAAGATTATACTAAGATTTTTGTTCAGCTTGTTTATTCTTTTGATCTTCAATATATTTCAACTTCAATGCTATAAACTGTTAGTCCTTTCTCTTTTTCAGCGATACATACTTTCATCAACAACACGTAAATTCTCTAGCTTATTATTAACAACAGTATCTAAATCTTTTAAATTTTGCCCTAATCGATCAACTTTTTTATTAAAAAATGATACAGTATCTTTTGATTCTTTCTCAACATAGTAGCCAGTACCAACATCAACCATAAACTTTTGCACATCTTTCATCTTACCTGGTAAATATAATGAATTGGTTAATGGAACTAATAACTCATTATTTTCATTTGATGGATCTGAAACTTTTTCAACTGTATCTGCACAATTTTGAAATTTTGCTCTTGCTTGTCGTAATTTGGTGAATGAATCACTTAAATGTTCGATCTCTGCTTGTAATTGTTGTTTAATATCATATAGTTGTGGTAATTGTAGTTTAGAAATGTCTACTCTATTTGCATCAGCCATTGTAGTTATATCTTTGTTTGTAATGTGTTATAAGTGTGGTTCTAACGCGGTTGTTTTTATGCTGGTTGATTGAATATTGTCGCTTTAGTGCAATATTTTATTTGGGACAATGTAGAGAAAATTCGGTGATGTTTTTTTTTGTTCTGTTCAAATAGTGCTTTGTTAATCCGGGTAAGTAAGTTTCCGTAACAGAATATGGCATTCTTCCATAGAATCATCACCACCATCAAAGTTACTACCTTACAGTATTCTCAGGTTTGTGTAATACTGGGATTGAAAAAGTTGCATGGAAATGCTATTAAATGCCCTAAATATACAATATCGTATTTTGACCAATCATTGTTAAGACCTATAAAGTTCTATTTTTTTGTGCACCATTGTAAGCTAATCATAAAATTTACACTTGAATATTTAGGCTTATATATTAAAATTCAGTTGTTATATATAAATTTTGCACATATATAATAAGCGTTCTAGAGGTATAATTCACATCTATAGATATCCAAATGGTGAAGATTTAGTTCACCCATAATTGACTATAGTTGGGCGGTGCTAATGTTTAAATTTTTGCTATATTTTATTAGACCATTATAAGCTACCTAGGGCTCCGTCTAGCCTTTAAATTAAACCCCAGACTAGCATACACTACTAGGTCAATCTAAATTGCAAATACACTTCTTTCATGAGACAAACTTATGGCTCTAAAAATCCAGGTTTTTTGTTAATTAATCTTTTAAGAAAGTCACTATATATTATTCAAGGTAAATGCATGATAATTCGTTGTTGCTTTTATAATGGTAAGATTGTAATATTTTTGCTATACATGATACCAAGGTATATACCCTAAATTAGAAAGCTTTGAATTCGAAAAACTAATATTTACAGTACCACCTTATACATGATACTTATGCATTACATTGTAAATTTAAAGTATACAAACCAAGGTATTTTGAACTGGCTTGGTACAATTGCAGCGTTGATCATTTTCAAGGACCCGGATTTGGTGCGAAATTAAAATTTGTGGAATATGGATTCTCAAATTTTTAGGAAGGTTCATGATTTACTTAATCCGGTGTAATGCAAGTATCAATTTATATTCATAATTTGATCCAGTATTATAATGGGTGCCCTAAATATTAGAGAGGCCAGAGCGCTCAACTGAAACTGTTGCTTCTAATAATTCAGTGTATTAATAGAGTACCAACTATATATATAGCTATATATAGTGATATTATTGGAAATTCACAAGGTAAAGCATAAGTAAATCTAGCTATAACTCACCTATAGTCATTTGCAGATAAATTATATATATATAGTCGGTAAGGGGGCTGTCAGATTATTAACTCTAGTTTCAGTAAAGTTTATGAAGCAATACAGTCATGTACGTTTTAAAAAGCCAATCTCGGTACAGTAAGTCTTGGTTTATTATATTATTATTCAACGCACAAGCATTAGACCGTTGAACTTTCAAGCTGCAAAAAAATCAATTTAAAGGCTTTTAAGTGCATTATTGAGATCACTGTAATGAAATTTCACAGATCTTGCTTAAATAGAAGCTACTTCAAAATATTTTATTAAAAACATTAATTGGCTCAATCTTAAAGCTTGGATATTAGGGGGAAAATAAAGCCAACTTAATTAAAACACGGTGTCTAAAGAGCATACTGTTTTGGTCGAACTTTAAATATTAGTTGGCATTAAGACTATACCATGTGATAGGTGATACCTAAATCGGTATTTTAATTGAAACGTTATTCGTAGTTTATTCACCATAAGTACGCTGCATCTAGAAAACACTGAAGCTTAATCTTCGTATTAATTTATAAATTTTGGCTGAAACTTATGAAAACTAGATGTTTTGCAGAATATATATTTGATATATGGGTTATAACAATTCGGATGACATAGCAAGAAATTTTATATACATATGTATGTACTTTCTGATTTGCTTTATCTCTTCTTTATAATTCATATAAACTAGATTATCCAGAAACTAACCGAGGATATTACGCTTATTACGGAAGTAAAAAATTTCTATCTTCATTATCTGATAAAGTCCCATAATAATCCAATTTGTATACAAGTCATTGAATATTACTCAAAATTGCAACAAATTTGAATTGATCAAGTCCATTGCAATCCAAAATAGTGTATAGAACCATGAACTGTATCAACCTAATTCTACCATATAGTGCGCTGTATATATATATACACTTGAATAATGGATATCCGCTATATATTTCTAGAACGAAAGCAGTATCAATTAATCTTGAGTGACTTAATAGATTAATTAGGATGTCAATGTGCAGTTCAAGGTCAGTAGCAATCATGCACTTCCAGCCACTGCATTAAGCATACATTTAAATGCACCTATATATAATTGCACCCTGGATCCAATAACAAGCTTATGGCATATTCTCTGCTGAATAAAATTTGATCGAGAACTATTAATACTAATACTTTAAAACAATGAACTCTCCTTGAGTGCTTGTAATCAAAGTGGTAAAGTGACTCCATAGCACAGCTTAATATATAGGTATCTTTCTTAGGATAAATTTGATAATTATTAGACTTGCCTAGGCTATAGCTAATTTGAATTATTGAACTTGTAATCATGAGGCCCTCGATAGGATATGGATTTTGAGCAATAAATACTGTTTATATGAATGATTTGAGTACTGAGTTAATACTTTTACAAAGAAGCAATACTTCACGGAGGTAAAAGCAAAAGCAGCTCCTAATTAATGATTCAAATCTTTTTGCAATCAACTCACACAAATTTAAGGAAATGGTTTGAAATTGTTGGTAACCCAATAGGTCCACCAAATATTCGTTATCCTAGGGCCTTTCATATATATATCATAATTATGATGCTGACTTGAATGACTTCCTATATATGTATATCAAAAATGTTAGCCAATAATACTCGAGTTCAAATACAATTGTTAACCAGGTTTTCAATTTTTAATATTTATTTTCAAATATGTGACATTGCAAGTCAAATCAAGTAACTTTAAATTAACCATAGAGTACAAACACGCATCTACATCCTAGCTCGATCTATCACTAACCACCAACTCCTTTATCTACTCGAATCTTGAACATTACTTTCCTTGTTTAACTAGTGCCATTCATGTAATTATCTGGATAACATCATAATTTGATCCAGTTTCAGATTAAACTTGGACAACCGGTCATCATGGATACAGAAAATTCGCCAATAATAATAAGTTACACTATATATATACCATGGTATAAAGCAAAAAAATACGCTTTGAATACTGGATGTATCAATAGATCGATCTACCACGTACTTAAGTTTGTGTATCCTATTTATGGTATAAGATGTTATAAGCAAATAATTTAAATATGGGGGTGGATACTTCGAAATTAGCAGCAAAGAACATTCGATCAATGTCTTGCAATCATAAGTTCAAGATCCATTATGACTATAGTATACAATAGTTCAAACCTTCTAATAAAAACTATTATTACTTCTATAAATATTCAGGTCAGTGTTGAAAAGACTTACTGTATGATCCATATATATATATAGAGCGTTAAGATGGTGTATGCAATAACCTTGTGAATGCGAATCATGCATCCACCCAGAAGCCCACTAAAGTTTAGTTGACCATAATTAATGTCTATCTTCACCCCATTGTTTGATAAAAATTCCACTTGATTAATGCGAACTAAATGCCAAAGTAGTTGGAAAATTGGATCACCTATTTTCATCTGATTTTGTATGTATATTGATGAATCGATGATCGATGAGATAGTCAACTGTTTTAATCATATTATCGATCGATGTATCATTACCCGACTATATATATATCCATGGATGACAAAATCAAAACTAACAAAAGCACTATATAATCTCTATTTATACTTATAATTTTGATGCTTTTATAGTTTGTATGAATTATAGCGAAGAGATTATAAAATAATAATTCAGTTTTTGTTTACAATCTAGGAGGTGTAAAAACTAAAACAAGTCTGTCAACAGCTGGCCTATGATCCATGAGGGTGTAAAATTAACCTTATTTTATAAAACTCAGGCCTTCTTGTTTCATTTAGTCTGTTTTTTTCCTGACCCTGTGCTTCGTAAATTGAAATACAAAAGCCAAGCTATCAAGCACCCTGCGAATGATGCTACAAAGTATTGTAACAAGGCATTCTTCTCTAGCTATATATTCACATAATTAGGATATCACTTTGATGGTATCAATGAGTCGATAAAGCATAAAATTTATGCTGATGGTCTACAGCAGATAGATGATGCTGGTGATAGTGTTATCTATGGATGCATTTAATATCATGGGTGCTTGGTAGTGAAACCAATAATACATAACAACCACATAAACTATGAGCTTGTTTCAGCTTCTATTGCATCAAGTTTTGTTATAACTACTTATAGGATCCGGATACACTAGTTGCTGCATGCTTGCCATGGAACAAGTTAGCAAGGCTTGAAAACTCTTGTCCGCGGTTCCTCCCGCCGTTTCGGATTATCATTATTTTGGAAATGTTTTTTTTTGTTTTATAGTTAATGTTTCAAACTTTTGGAAAAACTTTTGTGGCTGCTGAGAGAAAATTTCTGCTTGCAAAAAAAAAAAAAAATTGTATCGATCGAATAAAATCGATAAAAGACGGTTGTACTAATAGTAGGATTAAAGCACGAAATTACCAATATGAAGGCATCGATCGTGTACCAAAAGCGATCTGATACAACGGGTTGGGGGTCCTTTGATGCAATCTTAAGCAAGCGGGATGATATTTATCACTTCCTAAGATAGGAAGCGGATGGATTGCGTCATCTTTTTTCATTATATGGTTAATAATATTGGGCTATTGTTGAGAGCCTTTTGTGTGGGTCATGTCCAGTTCATAATGCAGCTACAATAAATCATAGAAAATAGATTAATAGCATAGCGCAAATAATAATTAAAAAAAAATAGTCATTAAATAAATAGAAAAATTTTGTATGTACTTTTCAATGGTTAGTTGATATAAATAGTTGGTTTTTTTAAAAAAAAAAGGTTCATAACTTTTTTGTTTTGAATTACCATGTTGGTTAATAAAATTGTTGAAGAATGCTTAGTAACAAACTAATGCATAAAATGCAGCGCTAAAAGTATAATGGTATAAGTCTAAAGAAAATTTGAAAGTAATTGAAAATCATTAATGAGCTTTAAAGGCTTTTCGACCAATTGGTGACCGCGTATTTGATGGAGGTAAAATTGTTTCTGAATGGAGAGGTTTTGCAATATATGAAGATTGATTTTGATAAGGATTTCGTAAATCTTGATCATTAATACACAATCCATACAAATATTCATTATTATTATCACTATCCAAAGTTGGTGACGATGGTAAAGAGTCTGATCGATCAGACCGTGGTGAGTTACTTAATGCTGGAGCTGGTGGTAATGCAAAATCACTATCTGTTGCTTGCTTTTCAATATCATAACTATAATCATCATCTTTTTTACTTTGTTCATAAGAATTTGGTGAAAATGAACTAGTATTGTAAGTATTCCCACCTCGAATTTTACCAAAGACAAAATTAACTGCTGCCATAGTACCTCTGGCTAAATTATAAATAACCACTGAACATCCAATTAATAACATAAAATGAATTAATAGATTAATACCAAAGTAACCCCAATCTATTAATGACTCGACGGTGGATAGTTGCATGTCCGGCGTTAATGTTGACCTTAAAGTATCACTATCAAGATACTGATGTGTGTCAACAATAGTGTTATCAACAATATATTTACTCATAGTGTTGGTCTAAATTAATATTGTTGGTCTATGTTGTATTGTTGGTGCAATGTCAATGCTACTCTAAAAAAAAACTTGAATATCTCAAAGATACAAACTTAACCAAGTCAGAAAAATATATAAATGAAGATTTCTCGGTATTTATATATTATCAAGAAATTTTTTTCTTTAATGATTACGTTGAGATGCATGTATAAATAGCACACTCAAACCTGACCGATGCTTGTAAGCGCTGGCTTGCGTGCGTGCGTGCGTCCCTTGAAAAAAAAAAAAATCAGCAAAAGCTTAAAAAGTCGTTGCCTGTAGCTTAAAATAACACTAACAAGCGCTTTGACAATTTTTTTAAGGTTTTTTTTGCGCATCATTTTACAAAAGAAAAGTTTTTCAGAGACAAAAAAAAGAAAGGTTTTTATCACCAAGAAAAGAAACTATGCGATGAGCGCGCGTCGCAATGCTATCTATAGTATCACACACTTAGCTGTCAAGTTTTTGTTGTTTAATTACAATACAAAACAGCAGTGGATTGAATGCTTAAATTTGGACTGAGTAAACTCAACTCAATTATAGAGATTCTTTACGCTTTGTTATAATAGTTATAATTAAGCTGGCTGGTTAATTTGTATACTATAGAGTAACAATATATCAAAACAAACTATACTCTTTTTCAAAAGTAAAGTTTAAAGCTAACTTTGTTGTTGGTGGAAATTTCTTTAATAGCAAAATTCTTTATAATAAATTTCTTATTGATTCAATAAGGTGAAAAAATCTATGAAGCAAATATAATCTTGAAAAATTAATATTGTTAACCGATATTTGATAATTCATATGGTGAAGGAAATGATTGTTTTCATTATAATTTTAGTTTGTGATATATTTAATTAGTTAGTATATAATTAGTGATTCAATTAAGTTAATTGAGTGTCATCAATTGGTTATAAGTTATAGGACCTTCTATGAGAGTCCATACCAATTTGATTCTATCGATTTTGAAAAAATTGCCATTAAACTGGTAAATAATGAGACCTCAATTACAATGAATCTGAAGATTAAGATTTATCTATCCTTGATTTAACTCTTGTAATAGTATAATGGATTACAGCAAATATTCAGTACACGTGTTATAGAACCTCATATAAATAATAATTGATTAGCAGCTTCGTATGGATTTAACGTGAAGCAATCATGAAAACTGTCGAAATTACCAGTAGCTTTTAATTGATCATAATCTGCTCATTGTAATTGAATATATTTAATTAGTCAATTATATTGATGGTTAATGTACAATTATTAACACATCCATGTATGAAGCTTTCTTTTACTTAAATTAATTGATCTCTTCGAATGCTTGAGAGTCTTGTAGCTGAGAGAATGTTGTGTTCTCAGTAAAGTTTAGGCATATTTCTTAGAAATATGTTCTCGAAAGTAACAGGATTAATTACAATCTACATTATCAGCATATCTGGACCAGCTGTAAACAGTTGCAGTGATATCACCAGTACCAAGCAGTAGGCTGGATTAAACAAAAAAAAAAAAAATTAGTCTTTTCAATTATAATATATTAATCGGATGGTATAAAATCCATCTTTTTAAATGATCAAATATGCAATTAGTATCTACAAATGATTGACTAGAGTTGAAGTAACATTTTGGTAAACACCAGATTACAGATCACTGTATCCTTCAACTTCATATATAAAATAAAATTCATCCTACCCCTTAAAGAGATGACCTAGATATATATCATAATAACACAAGCAACAATGTGTTCCTGACACATGTACCAGTGCAAATTTATCAAGGTGAGAATTTTCGATCTGTGTTCATCAAATCCATTGATCTGGTTGGTATACGGCAAGTTCCCACTAATAAGGAATTTAGTTGTCAAGATCATCCATCTATAGAGCTCGATTACTATTGTTTACTCTTTTCTTGTTAGGCTTGTTATTTTATAAGCAACAGCCATGGAGCTTAAGTATGAATTAATGCATTAATTGCAATGGATTCTTGACATAGGCTTTGTTCTATACCAGCATAAAGGGGTTTTATATCGCATCTCTTCTTGTTGATGCAGTACAAACAAAATTGAATTAACTTTATTATTATAAATACTACTTCTATGCGTCTTCGACATTGGTCTTTTAAAGTTTATCTCATTACGCTAACAGCACACAGCTATAATATAATTATTTCCTGCGTATACCATGTTCCCCAAGATTACAGAAGCTTAACTAAACTTACACTCTAATAATAGCTTAGGTTAGTTATACTCCACTCAAACTTCCCTACATTTTCCAGAAAATGTACCAGAAGTTACCATAGATTAAATTACGTAGAATTTAAATGTAGCCTGGAATCGTAACTACTCTCTATTAAGACCGACATCAAATAACAACGAACAACAAGTTAACAATTGTTATGATAATATATATATGATGATAATATATATATGATGATAATATATATATGATGATAATATATATATGATGATAATATATATATGATGATAATATATATATGATGATAATATATATATGATGATAATAAAGCTTTGAATCAACTGATCTAAAACATAATTTTTTCAGCCACACCCTCAACTATAGCTATAATATGCTTAATCCATATGGCAGGATATGTTAAGTGGCTGGCTCATTTACAGTTTACAGCAGCCACGCCGTGTAACCAACAATGATCAAAACATAATGTATCAAACGATCTATAAAATCTATAAATCTATCACATTCAAATAAAATTTTCGTGACCTGACTTCTGCGTTATTTTAACATTAATTGCTGTGACTGCTACAGTACCCTGGATCTTTTGTGTTAAATCTTCTTTAGACATTATAGAACCAATGCTTGAGCAAAGGCTATAGTATCAGTTATTGATAGACAAGATCTCAACAGCGCTACTTTTTAATCTCATC
The DNA here is from genome assembly GCA_030579975.1 of Blastobotrys buckinghamii (nom. inval.). Taxonomy (NCBI): domain Eukaryota; kingdom Fungi; phylum Ascomycota; class Dipodascomycetes; order Dipodascales; family Trichomonascaceae; genus Blastobotrys; species Blastobotrys buckinghamii (nom. inval.). The sequence continues at coordinate 78,315 of JAKTSB010000062.1, forward strand.
GGTCAAGTCGATATTGAGCAGAGCGCTATATAGTGTAGCATGAAGGACATGCACTATTTATAGATTTGTTTGTTCAATAGGTCATCAACAGATCGTGATCCATTATAATTATGGCTCGAGCTCAATTATATAAAGCTATTCTATAGTAAACCTGCTTCTACATTGTTTGTTTTTAAAGGACTTTATGAAATACCAAAATAGTATAGTATATTTTTGAAAATTTCACGGCATCTAAACACATTATATTTCAACAATACTGTCCACAATCCTTGTTCCTGGCACCTGCTCATTATCTCGGCGATGATGAACTCATGCGGCATTAACTTGTCAACCTTCCCGGATTCAATCAATTCGAACGTAATTGATACAATCACAGCATAAAAAGAGAACTTCCATGTTAAAAAGTTCTATTTAGCGGTTTTATTTTATATTCGAGGTATACCATATGACCATTTACACGCTCCGCCCAAGACTCGGTGGATAGTATTAATACCTTCATTAAAAATAGTTCTTCATGCCTTGATTAGTTGTTAAAGCAGTAAATGAACACAGATCTATGAACTTAGCCTTGGTGGGGTTTATCTCATCAGACTGAATTTAAAGTTTTGCTGTATCAACTAAAGTTTAGTACCTTAATATAAAATTTCTACGTCGATGATATATGGATACGATTGTACAACTCGAAACGTCATTGTGTAATTCAGGCTTATAGTTTAGTGTATCTAGCTATGGGTTAAAGTTAAGCTCTTGCTTGAAAATCGAAATTTTCTTATAGGAATTCAAACAATATTTTTTAGCGAAATTCTAATTAATCTTTAATTTTGCTTCAAAATATACAAATTTTGCTATCTATAACTGTTAACTTTTGTTCTCCGAAATTTTAAAATCAGAACTATAGCTATAGTAGCATTTAATTTTTAATTTGAAGTTTAATTTAATTACTAGTATTTGATTACAAAACCCATAGGTCAGGTCAATATAGCTATAAATTAGTCTTATAGTAATAATGTGAGCATTAAATTATGTATTTGTAAAAATCAAACTGGGTAATAAAACATTTCGATACAGTATTAAATTTGTTAATTTTTGATGTCTCGGTTTCAAACAACGATTGAACTTATAGCTGAAGGATGTAATTTTAGTACATATTTGATGCTATAGTACAGCAAAAATCCTCAAAAAAAAGAACAAGAAATTAACTATTTTTGTTATGTTGTTAAAGGTTATCAATGCCTGAATTCTAGCTAACTAATATGTGCAGGTAGTTATTTGATAGGTAGTTGGCAATAATGTAGCACCTAAAAACGGGACTTTACTAAGTACCATAGTTATATTTAAAAACATACAATTAGAGTATAATTACGCTTTTGAACAATATATATTGTGAAATGATAATTCTACTTACGTTCATGAATTTGTTAATTATTAGATTAATTTAAGAGAGACAGGAAAATGCTTTACAACGCGTGCACTAACCATTTAAACCACCTTCCACACTATAAGGCTGGAAGTCGATGTACCTTAATTACGATAAGGTGATCATAATTAACGTTAGAATGTATTCTAAACCCTTAACAGTATTAATAACCGAAATAATATATATATAACTTCTCTGGTTCTATAGTCATGTGCACATTGCGTTGTGATTCAGGAACTTCCGCAACTGGCTTTTTAAAAATAGAAGATTCCACATCCTATATATACATGTAGTATCCCTTTATTATTGCTCAGGCTATAAGTTTAGTTTCAATGGGATTCAGAACACTGACTCATAAATATAAGATCCTGGCATCATTCTAGAAACAATAGTACAATTTATTATCCAATATCAAACATATATGTATATATATATTATAATGTGCACATATGAAATTATCAGTTCATTTACCTATATAGAATAGATATTGATTAATAATTAAAATCTGAACAGTTATAGCTTGAATGGATTCAGTCAAGAGAAATTATTTCATGACCAAGCGACAGTAGTTTCTTATAGTATACTATGGTGTATTATCACTACTAAAGACTTGAGCTCATATTAATACTCTATGAAAAAAATTGCTACAGAGTTCTATAGCCAGATTTTAAGCTATAAAATTGAGTATTTCCTGTTAATCAAGTCAAAGACAGAGGTGTTACATATGAAAACATAAAATAAGACAAGATGAATATATGGGTATATATGGAATCGTGAAGCAGACAGTCTATTTTACAGCTGCAGCTGGTCATGTAGTGCTCTCGGGTCTGAGTTAACATCATTTGCAACTGTTTAAATTTTTTTTTTGTTAAATAATCCGTTTAATTAAATACATGTGCATTAATAGATCAAGTAACATCAATTATAGTATATATAGTCTAATAATACAAGTAAGTATGATCAGTCCTATATTACATGATAACCCATTACGATGAAATCCTATTTTGTTTAACTTAATTGTTTTCTCAAGATTAACAATCTACCAATAAACCTTTCGTTTCTGTCGCTTGGGGAGCCGCATTGGCCTCAATTACCTTTTTCAAGGCTCAAATCAATTTAATTGACATTAGTGTTTCTAACATATGCGATATTAATCATCACTTATTATGCAAACCCACCATTCAAATAATTAATTAATTGCAGCTGCATCGGATTTTATCTCGAATAATCTTATGGGTGTAAAATTTTCCAAATTTAATCACCTTTGGTTCTGGATGCTATGGATTGTATATTTAGCTAAGAATTAATATTAAAAATCCAATTACTGAAAATAATATATAGCGAAAAGTTCGATCAGCATAATAGCTAATTATGTCACATCAACTTAAATACCTGCAGGATGTCCATACCAGTGTCAAAAAAAAGTTTATTCTAGTAGTTTGTGAAAACGTTCTATAAATAACTTTTCAGAATTATCATCGATATATCCATGTGTTACACAAGATCGATCTAACGAGCTCCTATAGATATATAGCTAGGTCATTGGCAATAATTATAAGGATCATGATATATACATATCCGGATAAGTAATTAATATCCACAAAACTATATATATTATTATCTGGTAATTGTCTCATAAAATATGCGGCGTTCAGTTATCCGCTTTGTAAAAAGTTACTGGATTTAGAATCCTCGAGACCTGCTTGTACATGTAGGCGTGAGAAGATTATTTTCTGCCCATGGAAGTTTTACTATAGCTTCTCGTAATTCTATTTTTATCTTCCGCAGCGGGAGAATTTGGATTTGATTTTGACTTTTTTTTCAACGCACGGAGCTAACCGGCGATGCATGGAAGCACGCTTAATCCACCGAACTTCACAAAACATCCTAAGCACACAAAAATCAATCTAATATCCTTACAATTAAAAGCGACGCGTCGACTTCGTGAAAAATCAATCAAAAACACGCCAGGTCTCTCTTGACTTTTCTAATCCACCAAAAACTACACCAAGATGAGTGGAGAAGAGGAACTGGTTTTAAATGACACATTAATTCATCCGGATCTAAGCAGTAAAGGATTACGGTTACTGAAAAAATTTACACTAACGTCTTTAAAAGAAGTTTGTAAACTATGGTTAACAGATTATATTAATGTTGCACCACCATTTGTTGATCAAGATGATCAAGATGAAGATAATACAGAAGAATTTAATCAAAAAATTTATGATAGATCTCAAGAAATCTTGGAATTAATCAATGTGAACAAAACTAATGATGGTGCAAAACTAACAAAAAATAATTTATTAGTTGAAATTAATCAATCATATTGGCCACAAGGATTAACATTATTCCAAGTAGCACATCTAGAAACTTATTGTTTATTAGAGACAAATAGTCTAAATTATCAATGGACTTACTCAACGATTACAAATTCTAAAGATGAGTCATTAACACCAGTTATAAACCCTACTACATTATTGGAGAAATTAACTAATGCATTATTACCTTTAACAATTGGGCATACATATGTTACACAACACAAGGAGCTTGATTTAGTTGTGATAAGATTACAAATTTTTCAGCCTAATCCTTCAGCACCTGGTAGATTACATCCAATCAAACAAATTTTTCTGGCCTTTCCTAGCTCAAGTCCATTTGTTATACAAAATTATACAGAATCATTTTATTCCAAGGCTATTAATATTGCAATTACTGAGAGTTTAAGTACACCAAAGAATCAAGTTGTTATTCATAATAGTAAAGAAATTCCAACAACTTCATTGCATACTTTAGCATCTGCCAAATCTAATTCTAGACAAGCGAATTCATTGGGTGCTTGGAGTATTTATGCTAATAATAAGGTTGACAAAACACCATTAGATCATAAACCTTTACCAAAAGTTGAATCAGTTAATAAAAATAATAAGAGAAGAAAAGTTGCAAATTTAAAGTTTACCGGTGAAGATCAGTTAACCAAAGATTATAAAAGTGATAATGTGATGTCAATATTTGAAGTGAAATTATGTGAACCGTTTGGTGCAACCGATACTTCGTTAACCCTGAGATTTGAAGGCGATGATGTGTTTGCTGGGATTCATAAGCTAGCAGTTGATGATGTGGTATCTGCTGATAATTTACCGCTATGGCTAACAGGTGAGAATCCTTCGACATCAGGTGTAGTTAAAAACGGAATCTACAAACCAGATTAAAAAAAAAAAAAAAAAATTCTATCAATATAATTAAATACTTGAAATCATTGTATCGATTTCTGATTGAATGGCTGAGGTAGCACCTTGTTTCAATCTTTCTAATTCGCCAACATCTTTATGTTTTTGAGCTTCCATTGCAGCTTCACGAATCTCATCAACTTGAATATACATTTCAATTCGTTTATCATAAGATAAATTTGTGCACATTGGAACATACTTGGCAGCATTAACTTTTGAACCATTCTTAATACATTCATTAAAAAATGGTTCATATCCAATTGGTGATTTTTTAGATTGAGCAAATTGTAATAAATTTTCAAAATCTCTTCTTTCAACTAATACTTGCACTCGAATCCACCAATATCTTTTATCAGGAACTTTGAATTCATCTTTAAATTTATTAGCTCTTGAAGTTTGTGATATTGACAACAATATTCTTAAAGTTTCAGTTACAGTTAAGCCAATAAATTTGTATTCTTTATATTGACTTTCTAATTCTGATTGAATTTTTAATAATTTTTTTTCTTCTTTTAATAAATCATGTTCAAATTTTTTAGTTTTAATTTCATTAAATTGTCGAATTGAATCATCTAATAATTCGGATCTTTCATTATAATCATTTGATTGTAAATAACTTTTATATGTTAATTCTGCATTATCTATTCTTCTATCATCTTGATAATAAAATTGTTTTAATTGATCATTACTTGAACATAATTTTTCCAAAACTTTAGCAGCCATTGGTTTATCATTAATTAATCTGTAAAAAGTTGCTAACGGTAACTTTCTTTGTAATGTAATCAAAACATATACAACCAAATTAACATTATAACTTTTAACTGCAGCTTCTAATGCTAAATTATCTTCTTGCATATCCAATAGTAATGGGACTTGTTTATCTGGTCTTGGTTCATACCCTGTTAATCGAACTGCTAATTTATTCCTACCTTCTGTAAAAGCAGTTCTTGCAATAGTTTCAAAACTAATGCCTTGAATTGCTTGTAATTTTTTAACGATAATATTACAAACAGAATCATCATCTTCAGTACTAACTCTAATCTTTGTACAAGCCCAATGAACATAAATCTTTTCTGTTGGTAATTTTAAATAATCACTGATTTGAAATGCTAATTGATGCATTCTTCTTATTAATAATCGATCAATTAATTTTTGTGGAGTTAATTTGATTAATTGAGGATAATCCATTAATATACCAACATCAAATTGTCTAATACAATTTAAAACCCTTAAATAATCACACATTCTAACAAATTTATCACTATTGTAAATTTTTTTAGAAGCAGATTTACCAAAACTTGCAGCTCTTAATAATTTTTTTTGCCAATATGGTTCAAATTCAAACCCGGCTGCTTCAATACATGAATCAACCGCTTCTGGGATCTTATCTTGAATAATGATTAAATTTTCATCTGCTTTTGGTGATTTTTTATCTAATTGTTCAACACAATCTTTTAAAATCGCTGCTGGTGATGTACTGCCAATTCTAAATATATCAACAACAATTTCCGGTAATCTAGTGAAAAAATCATGTTTTTCATTGGTTAAAGTTCTAATCCCGTCAAATTCTGGAAACACTATAACTTTACTTTCAAAAAATAATGATAATGTACCACCTTTTGGTCCAACTAACGTAATTTCGTCATCCCAAACCATCGTCACAGCATCATTACCACACCATACTAATTGTTCCAACACATCTTCATCTCCATTAGTTGTTGAATTTTTTAAATCTACTTTTGATATAATTCTTTGAAAATCTCCTCCAATAACCCATATAACATTTTGTGTTTTACTATATAACGCAACAAAATCACCATTTGGACTTATTGCAATATTATCAAATGGTCCATCAACTAATTTTTTATCTTTAACACTATCAATATCAATAACATATACTGTTTTATTTGTTGATATAACAACTTCAAAATGTTGACCTAATGCATATTCAGGTGGGATCAAACTCCATCCTTTTATTTCTAGTTCTGGTTCATCTAATGATATCAAAGCTTTTGGATTTGGGTCATCATATTTTGATACTGATACAAATCTATCATTAGTTAATCTTGCTACAAATCCAGTATTCCAAAATTTACACTCTTTGATTCCATTAGATTCAGCTGATTTCCCTAAAGTAAATTGATAAAAATTACCCTCAAAATCATAATAAACTCTTGCATTCCCATGCTCTGATACAACAACCAGATGTTCTAATTCAGACCATCCTAATCCCCGAATTCTCCCATTATCCCATGGGATTGTATGTATAAGGTTTCCAGATCCACTATAAATGTTAATTGAACTTTGTCTTGATGATGGACCTCTATATTCTGTTAATTTACTTGTATCTTTACATATAGCTATTGCACCACCATAAGGAGCACTCGCTACTAGATGGTCTTCAATATTTATATCCCATAACATTGTGTAACCTTCAAAGTTACGATAGAATCGATCTTGTAATCTTTCCCATGATAGGGTTGGATTAATGGGCATCTTTTCTATTCGTTTATTGATGTGATTGATAGGATTGTCTCAAAGTATCGAGTACACAAATACACAAACGTTCTCTTTATCTTACGCTGATTTTTTAAGCATAAGATAAAGTTGGGACTTTCTTCCGAGCGTGCACGACACACCACCAAATTTTTTTTTTTTCTTTTCAATTTTTTTCACGCTTAAAATTCGCGATCCTAACCCGTTTTATTAACTAACCTTTGCCACACTCCATTCTCTCTTCTACTATAAATCATTTTATTGTTGGGGTCGTTATATAATGAGCAAAGTTAAACAAACTGATTTTATTACATTAATCTCAAGGGATAAATATAAATTTGTTATTCCTAAAGATGCAGCCTTAGTATCATCAACTTTAAAAGCAATGATTGATGTACCATATTTTAAAGAATCACAAAGAGGGCAAATCAATTTACCTGAAATGGATGGAGTTGTTTTAGAAAAAGTTTGTGATTATTTATGTTATAATTTTAAATATCAAAATCAAGTTGATGCACCTGATTTTGATATCCCACCTGAAATGGCATTAGAACTGCTGGTTGCTGCTGATTATTTGGATTCTTAAGTTCTTAGATTCAAAAATTTCGATAGCCTGCTATTTTTTATAGGAAATTTTTGAAAAAGGTTATGGCTATTCTAAGCGACAATTGTGGTACTAATAGTGATATTGGTCAGGGTATGGAGTAGTGAGTACAAGAAATAGGTGCAGCCGCATATCTGTGCGGCTTAAATTATACAGTTGATTTATCCAAACCCATATCATGACATTAGCTTATGCTAAATTGATTTATTTTATAATTATCAATTTTTGACCTCAATTTTATGTATATTTATTTACTGGTTATAGAGCATATTTATTATTTTTTTAAAAAGATACTATTGCAAGCTCGATCACATCAATGTCAACTGTTGAACAATGTCTGTACTGTTATGATATATAGATTTTTGGTTTCTATTAGCTATGACCCTGAAATTCAAACTGTATACTATAGATGACTTGGTCTACGATCGAGCCAAGCTTGAAATTTAGCTGGAATGTTAGCTTATGAGGTTGGTATACAATCACCAGCTGTGAAAAATTTGTAAAGTAATTAATATTATAATATATATATATATATTATTATTAATGAGTTCAAAGTAAAGTACACTCTGTTGATTAATTGAATTGCAATCATTTCGATTCATTTCAGATGGTTTTAATTAATTGATGATCGATCAATTTATTTAAGCTTAGATCCACGGATACAATGTTAAAATGTTACCATGGAGCTGCAGTGGTGTACACCAAAAATTGATCGATCATCCAGCATCATCTATCAATAAATTGATAAAAAACTTCGAGCAGCTTTTAACCAAATCAAGTCCTGGAGTCCGGCATTTTCTTCCCCACCAAATCTTTGAAAAATATTTTTATCATCGCTTGAATCCAGAGCCCCCCGTCAAACTGATGTAAGTATGGCGTGCTTGAAGATATGGTAACCCAGCAACATAAAGTCAAGATCATCAGCCGCGTAAAATGCGGACACCAACCTCCGCTTGAACAATCAAGCTTATAAATCAAATCAAAATTATTTTTTAATACCACCGTCTTCCGTACACTATAGTTTTTTAATCAACAAATAACCGAAATTTTTTTTTACTTTGCTTTCTTCAGATCAACTTTTTATGTACCAATTTTGATACTTGTATTAGTATTTTTTCTTCTAATCATAGCTATCTAGATTACGAGTTAGCTATTAGATACACCCGGTCAAATAATATACGGGTTGTAATTATATTATTTATTAAAGGGATACTTTCTTTGTATACCTTTCAAATATTTATGAGCAAATTTTTTTTTTAACGACATTGTGTACTATCAATAAACCCAACTAGACATTTAAAGAAAACAACAATTTTGGATACAGTAAAGCAATGGCACAAGTGACAGCTAGAGCTATATTTGCTGGATTGGCAATTGGTTCGTTAGTATTATTTTCAAATTTTCAATTTGGGTTACAAACAGGATGGGTTACAATGATGAGTTTACCTAGTGCACTGCTTGGATTTGCAGTATTCAAGACTTTATCAGCAAATTTAGAAGATCCTTTCTCACCGGCAGAGAATGTGTTTGTACAAAGTGTATCAGTTGCAGTAGGGACAGGTCCTTTAGCATTTGGATTGGTTGGAGTTGTACCAGCAATTGAAAAGTTTTTAACTCCAGATGAAAGTGGTTTAAATAGTAAGATTAAACTTAGTATAAGCCAATTAATGGTTTGGAGTTTTGGATTAGCATTTTTTGGCGTATTTTTTGCAGTTTTATTAAGAAGAAGAATTATTGAAAAAGAAAAGTTACGATTTCCTACTGGATCCGCTACAGCAGTTTTGATTTCAGTATTACATAAAACAGATTTAGAACATGAAGTTGATAAAATTTTGAGTAATAATAGTGATGAAGATAATATTCAAGAAGAACTGGAATTGATTGAAGATCATGAAGAATATTATAAAAACAATATTAAAGTTTTAACATTATCATTTTGGATATCGAGTTTTTACACAATTTCAGCATATTTTTTACCAATAGTTAGAGATTTACCAATTCTTGGTACTTGGTTAGCTAAAAATTATTTAATTACTTTCCAACCTTCACCTGCTTATATTGGACAGGGGATTATTATGGGATTACCAACTGTTAGTAGTATGCTATTTGGTGCAGTATTAGGATGGGGGGTATTAGCACCATTAGCTAAGCATAAAGGTTGGGCAACCGGTCCAATTGATGATTGGAAAACTGGAGCGCAAGGTTGGATTATGTGGGTATCATTGGCTGTAATGGTAGCTGATGCAGTTGTATCCTTTGTTGCAGTAACTGTTAAAAGTCTATACCAATTAAAATCAAATCATGATTATAAACCAGTTGGTAATCAATCAGAAAATTATAATGATGATAATATTCAACAAACACCTCATGAAACTATTCCATATAGTATTGCAATCGGTGGGTTAGGTATTTCATTAATAATTTGTATTATTACTACTTGGTATGTATTTGGACATGTACCATTATATGCAACTTTTTCAGCGGTTTTATTAGCATTATTTTTGAGTGTATTAGCTGTAAGGGCATTGGGGGAAACTGATTTAAATCCAGTATCAGGTATTGGTAAAATTTCTCAAGTTATTTTTGCATTAATTTGTCCAAGAGATCATCCAGGTGCTGTTTTGGTCAATTTAATCGCAGGTGGGATTACAGAAGCTGGTGCACAACAAGCTGGTGATTTAATGCAAGATTTAAAGACCGGTCATTTAGTTGGCGCTAGTCCAAAAGCACAATTCATTGCTCAAATGATTGGCTCAGCTTGGAGTGTTATTTTATCATCATTGGTTTATAGATTATATGATGCTACTTATAACATTCCATCCCATTTATTTAGAATACCTACAGCAGTAATTTGGATTGATTGTTCAAGATTAGTCACAGGTGAAGGATTACCACCTTATGCCCAAGAATTTTCATTAATTTTTGGTTTAATATTTTCAATTTTTGCAATTTTAAAAGTGATATATTCTGATAAAAATTGGATTAAATACTTACCATCAGGCGTTGCTTGTGGTGTTGGATTATATAATACTATTTCCTTCACTTTGGCAAGATTTATTGGTGGAGTTGTTGCATATTTGTATACAAATTATTTCCAACAAAATGATACAGTCTGGTTAATTATTTGTTCTTCTGGATTAGTTCTAGGAGAAGGTATTACCAGTATTGTTAGTTTGGTTTTTACTGCATTAAATGTACCACATTTTTAAATTATTTTTTTCTTTTAATTATTATAGTAATGACATTAATGACACACTCTTTTTTTATTATTTTAATTTTTTTGCTCCTGCTTTCCAATCTTCATCTAATTTTCTTTCAACATTATGTAAAAAATCTTGTTTTTGTAAATACCCACCTTTATTATGATGAGTTAAGTCTTCACTAATGCCTTCACGATCAACAAATCCTGCCCAGTCTAATCTTGATTTTTCTAATGTATTCATTTTGGGTGGTTTATTTGATTTTAATTCAGCGTCTAAAGCTGACCTTTTTTTACGTCGAACTGGTCCTTTTTTGATAGGTTTTTGTTCTGATTTTTCAACTGGTTCTTCTAAACTAGTAGTTTGTATTGATGATTTGTCTTTTAATTGTGCCAAATAAGCCTTAGCTTCTGCTGATGTTTTCAAAACTTGTTTCTTTTCTGTTGTAACTTGACCAGCAAATTTATATGTTCTTTCAATCGTAATATATTCTTCTTTTTCTTCAGGTGTTGATGATTTATTATTACTATTACTGTCAACTTCATCCGTTTTATCCTCTTGCTTTTCTTCTTCTTTAGATTCAGCAGCTGGTGTAGAATTAGCTGAACTAGTTGTTGCCCCATGTTTCATACTAGCCCATAATGAATCGACATCAACTTTCCCACTTAACTCTGCCTTTTTGTATTCTTTTTCAGCTTTAGCTTCTTCTTCTCTTTGCCGTCTAGTCTTGACTAAATTTGTACCTTGTAACTTTGAATAATTCTTTATTATAGCTTTTTCTTCTTTTGATATTTCTCCATCTTCATCATCACTTAGTTCTTCTTCATTATAATCTTCATCTGGGTTGAAATCATCGTCTTCACTTTCTCTATAATCATCTTCATTCTGCTGTGTTTCTTTGTTGTTGTTGATATCTTGTGTCTTGATATCTTTATCTGCCATGATAATTAATTATTTATTTATTTATAAATGCTAATACACGAATTATTATATCTTTTCACTTTAAAGTTGAGTAGTTATTTCTAGTCCTAATCTTCCGATGGTTGACTTTTTTTTTTTTGATTGTTTTTCGTGATAAATTGAATTTTCGATTTGGAAAGTTTTTTTTTTTCCTTCTCCAGATTATTTTTTTAAGCGGAGCGGACTTACAGTAGAGGGTATCTATCGTTGGGCTTGGTGATTTTGGTGCTGCTTTGTTACTTGCTAGTGAATTTCTGCTGCGGTAGCACACGCCTCTGCTAAGTTTTTGTCACTCTCGATGATAATATTTCGGCAACTCTTGAATAAAATATTAGGCTACTTAAGTATTTTCAGGAAAAGTCCTGAAAATTGGTTACAAAGCATTTTAACCTGATAAGAATATTAGTATGTTATTTCAAAACTATTCATGAGTTTAAAAGCAGCTGTTCAGTTGTTATACTTAGATGTTTAAATCACACTTTCATTCCAATTGTAATCTTATAAAATATAAAAAATTGATGGCAATTCACCTATCTTCATTACAAGATTTATATATACTGATATTATAGTTCCATCACAGAAATCATTGTCGAAATTTCCAGCAAGATTTTGATATTATAGTTCCATCACAGAAATCATTGTCGAAATTTCCAGCAAGGTTTTGATGCATATTATAAATTTTATCACTATCATATTTATATAAATGTTACAATATCCTTTCAAGAGCTTGCATATATATAAGGATATCAAAAACAGCGTCAAAATATCTTTCACTTGCCTCAATTATAACTAATAGTCTGATAAAGTCCTATACGTAGAGTAATGAATTAATATTGTTAAAGTAAAAAATTGCAGGTGATGATAAATTTAAGGTTCGAAGATCTATTAACATCTTAGTATGTCTTACCTCTACCTTAATTATTTTATAACTATACTGTACATAGCAAGACAATACCCTTTAAATTGTAACAGCCGCAGCCTGCCAAGCGATTGTATATATCCATATATTCAATTTCAGTTTCATTGTGCTATACCATGGTAGCTATTGCAATGAGAATTCAAATCTGTGTACCTGCAGGATTCTCTTGATTTTACTGTGCATGCTTTTGTCTAAGTACAATTCTATAGCTAGAAGTACCATTGCAACTACGGCCGGTCCAAAGTTCCTAATTGATCTACTGCAGTTATAATTATACTAAGTTATATCTATACACCAGTACATTCATAGGGTGACTATGTATACAGGTGAACAGGAAGCTCTAGTGCTCGGGAGCAAATGCCTATAGCTAGCTAGGAGGTAGCATTTCTCTTTTATAACTATTGAAATTATAATTATATATATATCAATAAATGATTTAGAAGTATTTTTTATTAATGACACGGCTAATATCTAATAGTACCTATATATAGTACGCATATATATATTATAATTAAGTTTTAATAAACTATCTAGAGCCTAAGCAAATGATTTTTAGGTCCAGCCTATAGGTACCTTACGAACTTATCTATGTGCAACCAATTAATCATAGAAGCAAGACTTCAAATAAGTAGACATGAATATTTTGAGGTAATTAAGTTAACTATACTACAATCAGGCGTAATTATTACTTATTTAGGCAGGTCCTTATTCCCTATCATCATCATCATCATCCAATATTTTTGAAGTCATTTTACTACACTGTACAAGTACATGTAGTTGGTTGATCGGATCCAAATTTAACGTGTCCCCTATGATTCAAATGAAACATTTCGAAGAAATGTGTAATGGTAACCTCCTTAAATTTGATATCATGGTAATGAGGAAAAAAATCTTAGCTATACACAATAACCATATTCAAAAACAAATAGTACAAACTGGTAACTACAAAACTACCTATAAAATGAATTCGGAGGCCGTTTATAATTAGGCTCCTTCTTATCCTCTCTTTCCTTATATACTTTTAAATCATCTCGTCCTATCTCATATATCCTACCATTCTTCAACTCCTCATCTGGTAAATAAAATTTATCCCCATTACCAAGCTTGAAATATGGATACTCATATAAACAATCCATCGTAGTAACTGGCTTAATCTTATAAACTTTACTATCAGTACTACATATCCAGATTGTATTATAAATAAATTATCGTATACTTTAATAAAAGAAGGGAAGATTGTACCTATTATGATAGGATCAGAGATTCATAATGAATTATATCCAAATTCTAATCCTTTAAAAATATATGGATATTTTATTATTAACGGGATTCCTAAATATATAAATTCAATGTATATAAAATTAAGAAGTATGTATTCTAAAGATAGATGTTATATAGATCAATTAGAAGCAAGATTTAATATTGATGCATTTGGTAAGTATACATTATTTTCTAATGGAGAAACGAGTGTAAATTAGAATTTCACAATCTCAGACATCTCTCGAGCTTTTTCTTATCTGCCTATAGCCTATAGGCTGGAATTGCCAATAAATCCTCCCATCAGCTCTAGACTAAAAAATTAGAACCAGTTCATTAAAGATCGTTTTTAAATAGTCTAAGGCAAAACCTCCTTTTTTCCTTACATTTAAAGCTACCATCATAATAAGAACAAACCATCCTTATTATAATGAATGCTTCATTGTATACATCAGTTATCGATGAATATTACAGATACCATGATACCGTAGGAGATGAGATTTCGAATCTTGTTTCAAGAATAAGTAACTTTAATAATGAGGCCTCGAGAAAAACTTTCAAGCCTCATCATTAATCAATAGAAAAGTCTGAATTTTACTTTATCTATACTTTACCTGGCATCAGTCCTCTTTGATCTGGATTCTTCCTGACAATTGACTTAAGCCCATTTACCTGGTGGACATTGGATGATGACTTCAAAAAATTTTCACTATACGGATAGTCTTAAATAGATGCCGACTACCATTCAAGCTGTCTTTTTTGTGCCTTGTATCGATTGGTGAGGTACAATCTACCACAGCTCAGGCTTGAGATACCCCCTTTTTTTATATTCTACCCAGGCGTGCACGCGCGCATTGCATGGATAAAAATTGGTGAGTTGACCCCTAATTCTAAATTTAAATTACCCCCTGTTCTCGAGCCGATTTGTCAAGAGCTTGGGCTTTTAATAACTCTAAGGTACCAAGTGAAGCACATGTATCGACTGATAAAGGATCGATAATGGTGAGTGGACATAAATATGCTTTATAGGTTAACTAAAAATTGGAGAACAGGTGGTGATGGTAATGGTAGCTATAGTGCGCCATGGCAGTTGTGGGGGCTGTCTTATCATTATCAATATGTATCTTAAAAATAATACCAGGATAGATTGAAATATTTGATTGATCATGATGATTGAAGGACATTGATTGATTCAAGGATTCCGGTGTGATATTTTCTTCAATCTTAAGCCCATTCATGGCATGGGCTAGCTATAGGATATGGGGCTTATAATTAAGTGTGTGTGACGTCGTTGGGCCATTATTAGATTTCTAATATTAATTGATGTGATTCGGAATGTGTTAGTAGTATACAAATTGTGGGTGCATTATTAAACTGCACTGCACTCTAGGATGATGATGGACAATTGATAGATGAGGGATGGAAAATTCGGGGCTCGAAGTCATCCTCATCTTGCATGATGATGACAATTGAGTCGGTGGTCCATTGAATGAGTTAATAGCAGCCGTGTGTGAAATATGATACAGCTCTATTATGAAAGCTTAAATTTAGACACTCGGGATTTACCAGCTATAGTATACAAGAATTCATAAATCTAAAAGTTAAATTTCTAGGTCTATATATATATATATCTATGGATTGATGTAAACACTATACATTACATGCATAACTAAGTTGATATATAATTATAATATAATATGGATAATAATGATTCACTATTAGTAGAGCAGTTACAACAAGCTCCTATTATATTCATCTATTAATATATTTTTTTAGTAAGCTTCGCAGCTAGCAGAAGCAATTAATAAGGGAGGGTATCTGTGTATTTGACCTAAATTTCCTATAGATATATATTTATACCCCCACATAGATTGATAAATAAGGAAGAAGTTCTAAATCAATTTAAATAATGTCTCCATACATTAATTAATAAAGCATCCAAACTGTATTAACATACACTATAGGTTTTATATTACAGCCATTACAACCATGGATATGATAAATAATTCATGAAGCAGTATATATACAGTTACAATGTACTGAAATCGTAAATTTGAGTCAAAATACCTCACACACTTTCTTTAAAAAAATAAATTAACGATCGGAGTTATAAACTTAAGATGTATTATAACTCACGGCCAATCATAACTAAGAGTTACCAAATTCAAAAAAAAGTCTGAACCCTTGTAAGTCATATGAACCCTTAGATACGATACATCCAAGCTGCCAAAATATAGTCAGGTACTTTATTTTCCTACCCCTTTTCTGATTATTTCAGTTCGTTGAGAACCTTATAAGGTGAGTTTAAAGATCTCGAGTGAAATTATGTATAGAGTAGTTTGGTTACGATTTTGTTACTTCTTTGCAGCTTTCGAGCCGTACTGATTCTCATCTGAAGATTTATGTCGCGAAATATCCGATACATATATATTTTTAAGATGCACAGTTTAAATTGGCTAAAATTAATTAATTGGTAAAACTCTTGATCAGGTAATTAAATTTAAAAGTATACTATAGCTTTCTCATGATATCATATGGAACTTGCAATATCGATGTTTATCGATATATAGCAAAACATGGGATCCAAAATATATATGTATCCGGATTTAAATTGCAAGAATTAAAGAATTGCCCTGGCTTATCACGGTATAGCACCAATCGAATGTAGATATATCAGTATACTATAGTTGTTGTCAATTTTTATTGATTGATCAGCTAAATTACTGTATATATATAGCTTTTAAGACAAATGTATTGCATACTAAATGGCTTAATAATAGCAACCTGCTTTTGTGATTAAGGACGTCTTTCTATAGCCTTACGATCGAGAGATCAAATATTTAAATTCGTGATTGCATCAATAGCTCTTGAAATGAAATTACATGTGCAGTATAATTGTAAAAGGCTGCTGTGATCCGGTCATATACATCCATCGCGATATTAAAAGAACTGTAGAATGCATAATCATTGCAAGGCTATAATATAAATATAAGGGGAGTTTAAACTATTGATAGATAGATATCAGGTCGACATCGACGATATAACCCATGGACATTATCAATGCAGTTAAATTTATTAAACCAATTGATATTCATTATATAATGAACATTGTTGATAGTTGAAGTGTCAAGACAAAAAAGAGAAACATCAAGATGCCAGGAACCGCTCTATTTTCATATAGTGTTAGTCCGGACCTTAATCACCTTTCAATTTAAAAGCAAGTTAACTCAATTGGAGAATTGACCGGCCGTACCATCTCAGAACAGAATTATAGTCAATTTTAGAAATGTTGCATCATTTTAAAAGACTTTTTTTTTTTTTTGACTTGACTTGAATTGATTTTGTATCAGCTTTTCAAAGATGGCATGCATGCGCGTCCTTCTTCAACTAAGTAATTCAAAACCCTCAATTTTAAAAGTGTGTGGTTACTTCAAGCCTGTTTAACCACTTGCGTTGTATTATTTTTTTAACCTCTCTCTCTCTCCAAAAAAAACACGCTTTTTCCCTCTTCTCTCGATACCTTTTTTTTTTTCTATCTTAATTATTTGAACTGAAAAACTATAATATCACAATTTAAAATCCAATAAGCAAATCACGGTGATTTATCATAAGTGAGGTTTATTTTGATTGCGTTTTTTTAAAGAGTAGGTTTTGGTGGATACGGTATATTTTCTGTGATTTGAAATTTTCATCTATTATTAGTATTGAAAATTCAAGGCAATTGAAGCAAAGAGAGTGAAGATAATTATAAAAGTGTGATGTATCAATAAGTTCAATTATTATTTTAAAAAAAACGATAATTATAGTGTATAAGAAATAGCAATGAAAAGAAGAGGATCATCTGCTTCAGTCGAAGAAGAAGAACATGCTTCTAAACGACAAGCCATTGTGGATTCAAATGGTGATAGTGATTCACCTATAATTAATACTAACAAACAATTTGATGAAGAGCATAGTAATATTAAAGAACATTCATCACTTGAACCATCTAATGAGGAAAAAGAAGGTCATCATAATGATCATAGCGAGGCTGATGAATATGTGGAGCGTGTAGATTATGAAGTGAATGATGAGGAATTTGATGATGATGATGATGACAATACCCAAGATAAAGAAACTTCAACTACGTCAATAAATACCAATGAAAGTTATCATGATAAGGCAGAAATAGTAAGAGGATTAGAGCCAGCAAGAGGAAGATCACGATCAAGAACTCCAAATGGTAGAAGAAATACTAGAGCAAGTCCAGATCGTTATAGTAGTAATAATAAAAATAATAATTACGATAAAGAAAATGGTCAAAATCGACGTGATATTAATGCAGATAGGCACCACAATGAAAGAGAACCAGATCAATTCGATCCACAAGAACGACGAAAGAGTTCTTATGGTAGTAATGAGGGTCGACGCGATTCTTATGAATCACAACAGCAGGATCGAAGAAATAGTCGACAAAATTCAAATGGAAGTTTAAATAATGGTATTAATGGTGATGATTATATACATTTAAGAACTTTATTTACAAGTAGAGAAGCAGTTACATTAATTGGTAGATCCGGTGCAACAATTGCCAAAATTCGTGAAGCATCAAATGTTAAATTAAGTGTTAGTGAAAATATACCAGGTGCATTGGATCGGGTTGTTAATTTAAGAGGCACAGCAGAACATGTTGCAAAAGCTGCTGGACTATTAGTACGTACTTTGTACAATGAACCGTTTGGTGAAGCATCAACACCTGATGCAAGAAATTTTCAATTCCGAATTTTAATGCCTCACAATATGATGGGGGCTATGATTGGTAGACAAGGTAGTAAATTTAGAGAAATTGAAAATGAAAGTGCTGCCAAACTAAGAGCATTAGAAGGCCAATTACCACATTCTAATGATCGATTATTTATTGTTAATGGAGTAGCTGATGCTGTTCATATTGCTGTTTATTATATTTGTCAAACTTATTTGGAAAATAAAGAAAAAATTTTAAATACAAAATTGATACATTTTGATCCTGGTGCTTATCAAGCAAGAAGAAATCATTCAAATGGCTCATCTTCGAATGGATCAGATCATCCTTATTCATCAAATGGATCACCTTCTATTATACCACCAGCACCACAGCCGTATTATTATTCAAATAATCCTTCTTCAAAAAATGGGTACGGTAATAGCCCGCCAAATTATAATGGAAGACCACCACCACCACCTATTACTAGAAGGGATAGTGAACAATATGGTAATAATAACCCACCACCTCCACCACCAGAACAAATAAGTGAGAACCCTGAATTGAAAAGAGCTCAATTAGAAGCCAAACAAGCGACTCCTGGTAAAGAGCTGGTTCAATATATTAGAATTCCAAATGATAGTGTTGGATCTGTCATTGGTAAGGGTGGTCAACAAATCAAAGGTATTAGAAATTTTAGTGGTTCAAATGTTAGAGTCGGTGAACCAGATGATAAACCTGAAAGATTAATAACTGTTCAAGGCACACCAGAATGTAATCAAGTTGCATTATATTTAATATCAACAAGAATTGAAATATCGAAAAGGTCAAGAAACTCTAACTCTCATTAATTTATATCTATTTATATATTATTATTATTATTTTGAAAAAAAAAAAAAATTCTATTTTTGTTCTATTTCTTTGTAGATGCAACCCAGTTAATAAAGTCGTTAAACATTGATGGTAAAACCTTACTATTTTTATGCCTAATAAATTGAATCATTGAATTAGAATAGACTTCAACAATCTTTTCGGTATAGTCTTTATCCAAACTTAACAATAACTTGGAAATATATACACTTGATTGATTACAAGCAAAAGAATGTGGTTTAGAGCTACTATTCAATGCTTCATCTGAATGGATTTGACTTAAAATTTCCAATAATTCATCATTATTATCAAACTTTGTTGGAAGAGTTTTTGGTTTACAAACTTTTGTTTTTAATAAAGTATGAGCTCTTTCACCTAAATTTTTGTTTTTAGTTAATCGGATTAATCTTAATAATGGTACAATTGTTGATATAACCAATGAATTATTATCTTCATTTTTAACATAAATTTCCAATAAATCCAAAACTCTTGCCTTTAATTGAGTAACATTTTCTCTTGCATCTTCAGCTTCTTGCTTTCTTTGATTACCTGATTTGGTCTTTGATTTTTCAGCTTTTTGTTGTCTGAAAATTTCAGAGATTTTATCATCTAATGCCATCATTTGTTCATCATCCATACTTTCATCATCGTCATCATCATTAGAATTATCATCATCGCTGCTGCTAACTTCCTCAGATTGTTCAGATCCCATCTCAACATCACCGTCTTCATCTTGATTAATACCTAATGCAGCTGCTAGTTTTCTTCTAGTTTCTTTTTCTGCTTTATCATCGTCGTCATTTTCTCCATCACTTTCTCCAGTTTCACTCTCACTGTCACTTTCTTCATTATCTTCATCATCATCATCATCATCTTCTTCTTCTTCTTCTTCTACATCACCATCCTGTTCTTCGTCTTCATCTTCATCTTCATCTACACCATCTTCACCATTAAACATTTCATTTTGACCATGAATATTTTCTTTAGTATCTAAAACATCATATAATAACCCCAAACTTTCTAAACTGACCTGAGAAGTAAAAGTACTCCATACAGTTTCTGTTAATCTTCTCAATAAGGTACTCTTTCTAGATAAAAATGTTAATAAAATACCAGTCAAAACTTGTGAAGCATCAATTGAATCTTCATCATCACCTTCTCTATAATTGTTTTTCCCAATGATTTTATTGTAACAAGCTTGTAACTCACCAAGCATCATAGCACTATCAGCATCAGCTGCATAAACTTGTAATAAAACTAATGAAAATAATAATTCAAATGCTCTTAATTGTGTACTATCAGCATGAGGCGTAGATTGTCTTTTCATTCTAATTTTACCCAAAGTTTTTAAACTTTTATCTTTTGCTTCTAATAATTCACCTTCAAATCCAACCTTTAGTTTATACCCTTCTTTTTCCAGATCTTTAATAATTTCAATTGCAAAATATGGCCAGGATTTTTTATCAGTTCTTTCAATTCCAACTAAATTACTCATTATTGAATTTAATCTTTGTTGACATACTTCAATTGTTTTTTCACTGAATTCTGGTTTTGGAGTTTCTTTTAAAACATCTTCATTAAAAAATGAGCATTTAACAATAAATTCAATAATTTTTTCAACCCATTCAATATTTTCATCTTGTGAATTTGGTTTTCTATTTTTTATCAAATTTAGTAATGCATCTAATGCTTGTTGTCTCTTTAAATCAATTTTTTCTTCATCTTCAGGATTTAATACATTATTAATATAAATTTTAACAATTTTAGTTAGATTCTTACTATTAACTAGTGGAATTAATTGTTCAATTGTTTTGGTCTTTGTTCGTTGATCAAAGTTTGGAGTATGTGTTAACAAGATTTTAATCATATCAGCCGCATTATCTGCGGCGGCGGCGGCGTTGTTGCTGCTAGATTCATTATCTGATTTAGCTCTTTCAACCATTTTAATTGTACATTGTTTAGCTGCCTTATTTAATAATCTATCAGATGCTGATAATTGATTGATTAATACTTTTACGAAATTTGGCGAAAATAAAGTGCTGACTTTTTGAACATGTTGAATAAATAACATAAACACTTCAAATCCCCAATATTTTCTCTCAGTTGATGAATTATTACTAAATAAACCTTCATCCACTACAATTTTCCAGAATTCTTCCAATTCAACTCGTTTATCTTCTTTTTCTAATGTATCTTTCTTTGATTTTTTAGATTTCTTGGTCTTTTGTTTCTTTGCAGCTGGTTCATCATCTTCGTTCTCTTCTTCACTTTGAGTCATTAATTCATTTAAAATTTTACTCCAAACAAAGTTAATTTGTGGTTTCCAGCTACCCTTTTGTTTTTCTTCACCAACACTAACTTCTTTTAAAGATTTTAATAAAGTTTTTAAATTCTTTTTATTTAATGGATCATTATTTTCCCATCCCTTTTCAATTTCAATATTTTTTGTTAATTTAGGTCCTAATGATAAATATAATGCAACACCTTCACTACTTAAGGTTAATTTCGCTTCATCTACTAATTTTAAAGTTTGTTCAACAATTTTACCTGTTTCAACACCATTTTTTTCTAATTTTGATAATAATCTTGCATCTAATAATTCACATAATGTTGCAAAACATGGTTCTCTTAACCAAACTTTATGATTAGCTAAAGTTAATAAACATTGTACTAATTCCAAAATCTCATCACCTTGAGCTTCCAATACAATTGAACTTTTAATTAAACATTGATAAGCAAATAATCTACCAAAATTATTACCTCTTTCTTCAGCACCTTTAGCTCCATGGCCTAAGAAGAAAGATTCATCACATTGTTTCAAATATTTATCAATTGAAATTTCATTTTTTCTAATTTCAAGAATTTCTCCTAATGCCATTGAAAACCCTCTTTGAGATTTATTAGCTGATAACCCACTAACTAATCGTTTTAATACATATTTCCAGTCGTCTTCACTATTTTTTTCTTGTAAAACTCTAATTAAAGTAGCTGCACCAGTAATTCTTGTTTGTTCATCATCTTTTTGTAATTCTTGTAAATAATTAACAATAGATTTGGGTTTGTTATTATTTTTCCCCATTCTCTTCTATATTTTTGTTTTTATCAGTTGGGTTGATGATAATGATAAAAAAGATTAGACGACGACGATCTAAAGAAAGTTTTTTGAAATTTTTCAGCAGGTTAGTTTTTTTTTTTTTTCATTCATGCTTTTACATTTAAAAAATGTATCAGCCTCACAATCCTTCAAGCGTTGGTGATGAAAAAAAAAAAAAAAAACATTATTATTTTCTTTTCCTCCGATGCCGATGTTTCTCAATCTGGATAAACCACCGAGTATTCTCGTTTGAGTAATTTCACCGATAAAGCTCTACTGTAATAGCGCACACAATAACTGAAGCTTGAAAAATGATATAAAATTCACCACCAAGTTTTTTAGGAACAGAGATCATGATTGGTCCAATGAACCACCCAAATTTTGGAATTTTTTCCAAAACCTCTTTTTTTTTTCTTCGTACAATTTTTTTTCAACACCTCTTTTTTTGAAGTAAAATCATCAAACCATATACCATAAAAAATGTCTGCTGCTTACTGGAGATCTGCTGGTTTCACGTATGTATCTTTAACGAATTGGCAAATGTCGAAATAACGGATAGAATAGAGCTAACATTGGACTAGTTTTAACCGATACTGTGCTATTGCAGGCCGAACTTTACGACGATCTTTAAAAGAAGAAAAAAGAGTCGCTGCTGAACGAGCTGATCAATTAGAAACCAAGTTTGCTACTTGGTCTCATGGCAAACGTAAGTTAAATTGATACTTTTCAGAGAATGATTGAGGAATAAAAATAGAAGAATGAATACTAACAAATTAGAATCTGAACCAAAAGATTTAACTATTGGTTTAGCAAAAAAGAACTAAATTTAGTTTGAAATGGCCAACTGTTAATTATTATTTTCATACAAAAATACAACCAAAGCATTTATTTTTTATTATTATGACATAGAAGAAAAAAACGGATTAATATCATAAGAAATCTGATAATAAAATTTTAAACTATCCTTATTTCGAACAAAAACTTCAACTTTAACTAGTAAAATTTCAAAATTATTTAATATTTGTATTAATGAATCATATAACTCGATAAACTGCAAATTGAGATGGGTTTACAACTAAGAAATAAGTAGCCGGTATTAATATAGTTGCCTTACCAATTTGTGTGAAGTTAAGGCTTTTGGTATGATGACTTGATAAGAACCTAAAGAACTCCAAGGTGTAAAAAAAGTTGCCAGAGCTTGACTAAAACTCTCGCTGTACATTATTAATCAACACAGACTACACTTGCTAGATATAGTCAATGGAAGTATCTGCGGCTGATCAAATGCTTGTATTTTAGATGTACGATAATTTATTGTAAATAGTGATCATGTAATAAGTTGGTGGTACCTCCAAGTAGATAACTGTCACTAAAATATTCTCATTACTAAAATCTGAGTTTTACATCAATTGCTTTAAGCACACAGCAATCAAACTTATTGCAGCTTAAACACGAGAATTGACCATCATTAGCACTTCCATTATCCTTTTTTTCATTCATTATACAGGTTTTCAGGTTTATAACTAGAATCATGGATTAATATGATTGTTTTATAAGTCTACTAGTTGCTGCTGGTTCTGATATTCTAGATGCTGAAGCCAATTTGATTACATATGATTAGAACTTTGTACCCCTTTAAAGTTTCAAACTTGATCTTTGAATCTGCTACCTATAATTGATCAAATTTATGTTAAACTTTGTCGTTTTTTTTTTTTTTTTTTTTTTTTTGAAACTAATTGAATTATAATAGTGCTATATCTATACCATTATGGTAAAAGGTGGAGATAGCAAAACATATGAAATTTTTAAAGATCAATTGAGTTAACTTGATGAAAATCAAAAATTTCGGATCTTCATTTGATTCTATGGATAAATATAATTAACCAAATAATGATCTGAGTAGGTTTGGCTTATTCAAAAAAAAAAAAAAAAAAAGTGATCAATTTTTTATCACTTTCTTGAGCTCTAGTTTTAATGGTAAAATTTAGAAAAAAATTCTATATCACGACTGTATCCCATCAGAATTTACTAAAAAGTTAATGG
This sequence comes from Blastobotrys buckinghamii (nom. inval.), assembly GCA_030579975.1. Classification (NCBI taxonomy): domain Eukaryota; kingdom Fungi; phylum Ascomycota; class Dipodascomycetes; order Dipodascales; family Trichomonascaceae; genus Blastobotrys; species Blastobotrys buckinghamii (nom. inval.). The sequence continues at coordinate 103,122 of JAKTSB010000062.1, forward strand.
TTTACTTGTTACAAAGTTATGTATTTTCAAAGGTCCTTAGAAATATTTAAATTAATCAGGAGGACCCAATAAAATAGCCTGATAATTGCTAATCAGATTCTAGACCTCCAGGTAAAAACTGTATCACAATCACCATTATGTCAGACCCTGGTGGAAAAATTAAAAAAGCTTAGGCGACTCGGTGATAAAATTTAAGTGAGTCGGTGATTTCTTCCTATTGTTTCGCAGAGCTAAAAATTTACCAAGGCTTGAATGACAGACTAGATTCCCTCGCTTAATAAGAAAGCTTGACTTTGATTTGATTTCCGCAACGCTCATAAATTTCTCCCTTCAAAGAAAAAAAAAAAATTATATTTCACAAATACAATACAACTAATCATTTGATAATAGATTCTAAAAAAATTTAGATAACGGTATATACAATTCAAAGATGTTAGTACGCCGAATATTCTGTCAAACAGGACAGATATCTCGACTATCAACATCAATAAACAGTTCGATTATACAATCGACAATAAAGAAACAACTATTGATACCAAAAACTACGACACAATTAGCATGGGGGTGGCGTTATAATAGCACTTTACAAAACAACAACAATGATACCACTAACAATAATACTACTAACCAAAAATCAATAAATCAAACTCAACAATTGAAAGAAAATAAAAATAACAAAGAGAAATCAGCTGAAGATTTAAAAGATGAAGAACTTGATAATATGTTTCAAAAGACTGAAAAAGCACATCAGGCAAGCAAAGTCAATTTAACTGCAAGATTAAGTCCAAAAAATGAAACTAAATCAAGTAATACTAAATCAGAATTATTTAGATTATTTTCATTAGCTAAAAGAGAAAAGGGACCAATAGCTTTGGCAATTTTCTTCTTAGTTATTAGTAGTGCAGTTGCATTAAGTTTACCAACATCAATTGGGAAAATTTTAGATGCAGCTAATAGTGATGAAGAAGATAAAAAAGTTTTTGGTGTATCATTGAATTATTTTTATGGTGGATTAGCATGTATTTTTGTAATTGGTGGATTAGCAAATTATGGTAGAGTTGTTATGTTAAGAGTTACTGGTGAAAGATTAGTATCAAGATTACGATCACTTTTATATAAAAAAACTTTAAGTCAAGATGCTGAATTTTTTGATGCAAATAGAGTTGGTGATTTAATTTCAAGATTGTCAAGTGATGTTAATATTGTTGCAAAATCTTTAACACAAAATGTATCTGATGGATTAAGATCAACATTACAATGCACTGCTGCAATTGGTATGATGTGTTATACAAGTTATCAATTAACAAGTATTATGGTTTTTTTAGTACCATTAGCAGTATCAGGTAGTTGGGTTTATGGTAGAAGATTAAGACAATTATCAAGAGATTTACAAAAAGCAATTGGTTCAATGACAAAAGTTAGTGAAGAACGATTATCAAATGTTAAAACTGCTCAAGCTTTTGCAGGTGAAGTTCAAGAAATGTCATTATATAATAGTAAAATTCGGAATGTATTTGAAATTGGTAAAAAAGAAGCAAAAGCAGCTGGATTATATTTTGGTTCATCAGGTGTTATTGGTAATTTAACAATTTTAACAATGTTAGCGGTTGGTAGTAGTTTTGTTACTCAAGGTTCAATGTCAGTTGGTGAATTAACAACTTTTACAATGTATGCTGGTTATGCAGGGATTAGTGCATATGGATTAGCAAGTTTTTATGGTGAATTGATGAAAGGTGTTGGTGCAGCTACTAGAGTATTTGAATTATTAGATAGAGAACCAACAATTAATCCAGTTGTTGGTAAACCAGTTCATGAAGCAAGACAAGTTATTAAATTTGAAAATGTTAAATTTAGCTATCCAACAAGACCTGCAGTATCAATTTTTGAAAATTTAAATTTTAAAATCCCACCAGGTTCAAATGTTTGTATTGTTGGTCCATCAGGTGGTGGTAAATCAACAATTACTTCATTATTATTAAGATTTTATGATCCAACTAGTGGAGTAATTAAATTAGGTGATGAAGATATTCGAGATTTTAATTTAAAAAGTTTAAGAAAAAAAATTGGTGTTGTATCACAAGAACCAGTATTATTTGGTGGTACAATTGCTGATAATATTCGATATGCTAAACCAAATGCAACAAGAGCTGAAATTGTTAGAGCTGCTGTAAAAGCCAATTGTAATTTTATTAGTGATTTCCCAGATGGGTTGGATACTTTTGTTGGTGCAAGAGGTGCTCAATTATCAGGTGGTCAAAAACAACGTATTGCAATTGCAAGAGCTTTAATTAAAAATCCTGCAATTTTGATTTTAGATGAAGCTACAAGTGCATTAGATGCTGAATCTGAATCTGCTGTTAATGAAGCTTTGGGGAGATTAATGCTTGAGAATTGTACTACAATTTCAATTGCTCATAAATTTGCAACTATTAGAAGATCAGAAACTATTATTGTTTTGGCTCCTGATGGTACGGTTGCAGAACATGGTAAGTTTGTTGATTTATATGCTGATCCAGATTCTGCATTATCTACTTTATTAAGAGCTAAAGATGAAGATGAAATTGTTGTAAATACTAGAAAACCTGTAGATAATGAATATCAAGAAGAGATTGAAAAAATGGAAGAAGAAGAACGTGAAGAAAGAGAGAGGGAGGAAAGAGAAAGAGAAGAGGAAGAAGTTGAATCAAGAAATCGAATTTAAAAAATAAGACAAGTTTTTATAGATTTATTTCTTATTGAAAAAAAAAAAAAAAAAAGACCTTTATGTATATTAATATTATTCTCATACTTTTGATAGACTAAATATTTTTAGTGGAAAGCTTTGTGTTTTTTTGTATTTATTAAACTTGTAGAACTGACGGGATCAGATGTTGTAGATACTCCACTGTAGCTATTTGAATGTTTCGTGTAAACCCCCTATTGTCTGTATTTAGTTGTGAGTTGAAACAATTGGCCCGACCATTTGTTAGCACACTTTGTTATTTTTATTTGATTGATCTCAGTTGTAAAAATATACAATATTACGATACACAATCTAGATTTTTATCTTACTACTATAGAGCAAATTATCCACACATTAGAATTGATAATGACTAAGATGATGTGATTCTAACTGATAAATTGAAAGCTTTTCAATTTTCTATTCCAAATCACCTCCACAAATATGTTTAAACAAAATGTACTCTTCACTATTCCAAAAGATACAATAATTATTATCCCCGCCAACTTTAACCCCATGCTCTTTATCTTTCCAGGCAACAGCAGCATTTTCATCACCATCAACAACCAGCCCAAACCACCCCTCAGTTCCCTTCAATCCATTGAAAACTTTCTCAACAAACTGCCTACTAATTAACCCATTCTTCCAAGTATAAATATAAACTTTTTCTACCCCATCCAATGGCTCCAAGACCTCATATCTGCAAATATACTCATCAGTATTATCATTTTTTTTAATTACATTACTACCTAAAGCAACAAGTCCCAACCATTCATATAAACACCCACTCCATTCGTCTTTATATTTTTCAGGTACTTTCATATCAGGTATAACCACATCTTCCAGTTCTTCAACTTTAAACCCCATATTATTTTCTTCTACACTGCATTCTTTCAAATATTCTAGCATATCATCGTTAAATCTAATCCCATTCTCCAGCACAACTTTAAAACTAAAAATAGTACCCAAAACTGTATTTTTTAAACTCCATAATAATCGTTCATACCCTTTATTACCTGTACTAAAACTTGAACTTCTCATATCATAATGAATTAAAAACCTTTCTTTATCAAACTTTGATTTTTTCCCAATAATTCCGGCTTTTTGATACATTTCTTTTGGTAATGATATATATAATTGACCATTGGTAATACAAACAATTGCATCTTGATCTAACCTTCCTGATGAAAGTATAGAACAAGAGCGTGATGATTTAATCCAGGTATCTAAAAATTTCCCAGATATTAATAGTGATAAGTTGGTCGTTAGAAGGTAATAAGTAGGTGGGGTTGGTGG